>CM035808.1:33204001-33441501 GCA_020466095.1 Chlorops oryzae
CTTCGTATAGCCTTCGTATAGCCTTCGTATAGCCTTCGTATAGCCTTCGTTCAGCCTTCGTAGGCTTCGTATAGCTTCGTATAGCCTTCGTATAGCCTTCGTATAGCCTTCGTATAGCCTTCGTATAGCCTTCGTATAGCCTTCGTATAGCCTTCGTATAGCCTTCGTATCGCCATCGTATCGCCTTCGTATAGCACTCCATTTATATGTTTTCGAAGCAGAGGTCGTAGGCGAAAATGAACAAACACGTTTATTACGGAGGTCTTACCCGTCCGACGGCCGGCAACGAACTGATAGAGCTCACGTTTTGTCACGCTATTTATACTCTTTTAAAAATTGAGCATTTTCAAGAGTTTTTTTCAAGAGTATTTTCATGAATGTCTTTTTGACTTTGCAAAGCCTTCGTATAGCCTTCGTGGAGCCATCGTGGAGCCTTCGTGGAGCCTTCGTGGAGCCTTCGTGGAGCCTTCGTGTAGCCTTCGTGTAGCCTTCGTGTAGCTTTCGTGTAGCCTTCGTATAGCCTTCGTATAGCTTCGTATAGCTTCGCAAAGCCTTCATAAAGCCTTCGTATAGCCTTTGCATAGCCATCGTATAGCCTTCGTATAGCCTTCGTGTAGCCTTCGTGTAGCCTTCGTATAGCGTTCGTATAGCCTCCGTATAGCCTTCGTAACGCTTTTGTAAAGCCTTCGTCTAGCCTTCGTATAGCCTTCGTGTAGCCTTCGTGTAGCCCTCGTATGGCATTCGTATAGCCTTCGTGTAGCCTTCGTATAGCCTTCGTATAGCCTTCGTATGGCCTTCGTATAGCCTTCGTATAGCCTTCGTATAGCCTTCGTATAGCCTTCGTATAGCCTTCGTATAGCCTTCGTATAGCCTTCCTATAGCCTTCGTTATAGCCTTCGTATAGCCTTCGTATTAGCCTTCGTATAGCCTTCGTATAGCCTTTGTATTGCCTTCGATAGCCTTCGTTTAGCCTTCGTTTAGCCTTCGGTAGCCTTTCGTGTTAGCCTTCGTATATAGCCTTCGTATAGCCTTCGTATAGCCTTCGTATAGCCTTCGTGTATAGCCTTCGTGTAGCCTTCGTGTAGCCAAGCATGGCCTTCGCATGGCCCTCGTGTAGCCTTCGCATGGCCCTCGTGTAGCCTTTGTAAAGCCTTCGTGTAGCCTTCGTGTAGCCTTCGTATAGCCTTCGTATAGCCTTCGTATAGCCTTCGTATAGCCTTCGTATAGCCTTCGTATAGCCTTCGTATAGCCTTCGTGTAGCCCTCGTATGGCCTTCGTATAGCCTTCGTATAGCCTTCGTATAGCCTTCGTATAGCCTTCGTATAGCCTTCGTATAGCCTTCGTATAGCCCTCGTATAGCCTTCGTATCGCCATCGTATCGCCATCGTATCGCCTTCGTATAGCACTCCATTTATATGTTTTCGAAGCAGAGGTCGTAGGCGAAAATGAACAAACACGTTTATTGCGGAGGTCTTACCCGTCCGACGGCCGGCAACGAACTGATAGAGCTCACAATTTGTCACGCTATTTATACTCTTTTAAAAATTGAGCATTTTCATGAGTTTTTTTCAAGAGTATTTTCATGAATGTCTTTTTGACTTTGCAAAGCCTTCGTAAAGCCTTCGTATAGCCTTCGTGGAGCCATCGTGGAGCCTTCGTGGAGCCTTCGTGGAGCCTACGTGTAGCCTTCGTGTAGCCTTCGTGTAGCTTTCGTGTAGCCTTCGTATAGCCTTCGTATAGCCTTCGTATAGCCTTCGTATAGCCTTCGCAAAGCCTTCATAAAGCCTTCGTATAGCCTTTGCATAGCCATCGTATAGCCTTCGTATAGCCTTCGTGTAGCCTTCGTGCAGCCTTCGTATAGCGTTCGTATAGCCTCCGTATAGCCTTCGTAACGCTTTTGTAAAGCCTTCGTCTAGCCTTCGTATAGCCTTCGTATAGCCTTCGTGTAGCCTTCGTGTAGCCCTCGTATGGCATTCGTATAGCCTTCGTGTAGCCTTCGTATAGCCTTCGTATGGCCTTCGTATAGCCTTCGTATAGCCTTCGTATAGCCTTCGTATAGCCTTCGTATAGCCTTCGTATAGCCTTCGTATAGCCTTCGTATAGCCTTCGTATAGCCTTCGTATAGCCTTCGTATAGCCTTCGTATAGCCTTCGTATAGCCTTCGTATAGCCTTTGTATAGCCTTCGTTTAGCCTTCGTTTAGCCTTCGTTTAGCCTTCGTGTAGCCTTCGTGTAGCCTTCGTATAGCCTTCGTATAGCCTTCGTGTAGCCTTCGTGTAGCCTTCGCATGGCCTTCACATGGCCTTCGTGTAGCCTTCGCATGGCCTTCGTGTAGCCTTTGTAAAGCCTTCGTGTAGCCTTCGTATAGCCTTCGTATAGCCTTCGTATAGCCTTCGTATAGCCTTCGTGTAGCCTCGTATGGCATTCGTATAGCCTTCGTGTAGCCTTCGTATAGCCTTCGTATAGCCTTCGTATAGCCTTCTAATAGTCTTCGTATAGCCTTCGTATAGCCTTCGTATAGCCTTCGTATAGCCTTCGTTTAGCCTTTGTATAGCCTTCGTATAGCCTTCGTATAGCTTTCGTATAGCCTTCGTATAGCCTTCGTTCAGCCTTCGTATGGCCTTCGTATAGCCTTCGTATAGCCTTCGTATAGCCTTCGTATAGCCTTCGTATAGCCTTCGTATAGCCTTCGTGTAACCTTCGTGTAGCCTTCGTGTAGCCTTCGTGTAGCCTTCGTATAGCCTTCGTATAGCCTTCGTATAGCCTTCGTATAGCCTTCGTATAGCCTTCGTATGGCCTTCGTATAGCCTTCGTATAGCCTTCGTATAGCCTTCGTATAGCCTTCGAATAACCTGCGTATAGCCTTCGTATAGCCGTCGTATAGCCTTCGTATAGCCTTCGTATAGCCTTCGTATAGCCTTCGATAGCATTCGTATAGCCTTCGTATAGCCTTCGTATAGCCTTCGTATAGCCTTCGTTTAGCCTTCGTATAGCCTTCGTATAGCCTTCGTATAGCCTTCGTATAGCCTTCGTATAGCCTTCGTATAGCCTTCGTATAGCCTTCGTATAGCCTTCGTATAGCCTTCGTATAGCCTTCGTATAGCCTTCGTATAGCCTTCGTTCAGCCTTCGTATGGCCTTCGTATAGCCTTCGTATAGCCTTCGTATAGCCTTCGTATAGCCTTCGTATAGCCTTCGTATAGCCTTCGTATCGCCATCGTTCGCCATCGTATCGCCAATCGTATCGCCATCGTATCGCCTTCGTATAGCACTCCATTTATATGTTTTCGAATCAGAGGTCCGTAGGCGAAAATGAACAAACACGTTTTTGCGGAGGTCTTACCGTCCGACGGCCGGCAACGAACTGGATAGAGCTCACGTTTTGTCACGCTATTTATACTCTTTTAAAAATTGAGCATTTTCATGAGTTTTTTTCAAGAGTATTTCATGAATGTCTTTTTGACTTTGCAAAGCCTTCGTAAAGCCTTCGTATAGCCTTCGTGGAGCCATCGTGGAGCCTTCGTGGAGCCTTCGTGGAGCCTTCGTGGAGCCTTCGTGTAGCCTTCGTGTAGCCTTCGTGTAGCTTTCGTGTAGCCTTCGTATAGCCTTCGTATAGCCTTCGTATAGCCTTCGCAAAGCCTTCATAAAGCCTTCGTATAGCCTTTGCATAGCCATCGTAAAGCCTTCGTATAGCCTTCTTATAACCTTCTTAAAACCTTCGTGTAGCCTTCGTATAGCCTTCGGTTAGCCTTCGTTTAGCCTTCGTATAGCCTTCCTATAGCCTTCATATAGCCTTCATATAGCCTGCGTATAGCCTTCGAATAGCCTTCGTATAGCCTTCGTATAGCCTTCGTATAGCCTTCGTATAGCCTTCGTATAGCCTTCGTATAGCCTTCGTATAGCCTTCGTATCGCCATCGTATCGCCATCGTATCGCCTTCGTATAGCACTCCATTTATATGTTTTCGAAGCAGAGGTCGTAGGCGAAAATGAACAAACACGTTTATTGCGGAGGTCTTACCCGTCCGACGGCCGGCAACGAACTGATAGAGCTCACGTTTTGTCACGCTATTTATACTCTTTTCAAAATTGAGCATTTTCATGAGTTTTTTTCAAGAGTATTTTCATGAATGTCTTTTTGACTTTGCATAGCCTTCGTATAGCCTTCGTATAGCCTTCGTATAGCCTTCGTATAGCCTTTGTATAGCCTTCGTTTAGCCTTCGTTTAGCCTTCGTTTAGCCTTCGTATAGCCTTCGTATAGCCTTCGTATAGCCTTCGTATAGCCTTCGTATAGCCTTCGTATAGCCTTCGTATAGCCCTCGTATAGCCTTCGTATCGCCATCGTATCGCCATCGTATCGCCTCGTATAGCACTCCATTTATATGTTTTTCGAAGCAGAGGTCGTAGGCGAAAATGAACAAACCGTTTATTGCGGAGGTCTTACCCGTCCGACGGCGGCAACGAAACTGATAGAGCTCACGTTTTGTCCACGCTATTTTTACTCTTTTAAAAATTTAGCATTTTCATGAGTTTTTTTCAAGAGTATTTTCATGAATGTCTTTTTGACTTTGCAAAGCCTTCGTAAAGCCTTCGTATAGCCTTCGTGGAGCCATCGTGGAGCCTTCGTGGAGCCTTCGTGGAGCCTACGTGTAGCCTTCGTGTAGCTTTCGTGTAGCCTTCGTATAGCCTTCGTATAGCCTTCGCAAAGCCTTCATAAAGCCTTCGTATAGCCTTTGCATAGCCATCGTATAGCCTTCGTATAGCCTTCGTGTAGCCTTCGTGTAGCCTTCGTATAGCGTTCGTATAGCCTCCGTATAGCCTTCGTAACGCTTTTGTAAAGCCTTCGTCTAGCCTTCGTATAGCCTTCGTGTAGCCTTCGTGTAGCCCTCGTATGGCATTCGTATAGCCTTCGTGTAGCCTTCGTATAGCCTTCGTATAGCCTTCGTATGGCCTTGTTTAGCCTTCGTATAGCCTTCGTTATAGCCTCGTATAGCCTTCGTATAGCCTTCGTATAGCCTTCGTATAGCCTTCGTATAGCCTTCGTATAGCGTTCGTATAGCCTTCGTATAGCCTTCGTATAGCCTTCGTATAGCCTTCGTATAGCCTTCGTATAGCTTTCGTATAGCCTTCGAATAGCCTTCGTATAGCCTTTGTATAGCCTTCGTTTAGCCTTCGTTTAGCTTCGTTTAGCCTTCGTGTAGCCTTGTGTAGCCTTCGTATAGCCTTCGTATAGCCTTCGTATAGCCTTCGTATAGCCTTCGTGTAGCCTTCGCATGGCCCTTCGCATGGCCTTCGTGTAGCTTCGCATGGCCTTCGTGTAGCCTTTGTAAAGCCTTCGTGTAGCCTTCGTGTAGCCTTCGTGTGTGTAGCTTCGTATAGCCTTCGTATAGCCTTCGTTTGCCTTCGTGTAGCCCTCGTCATTGCATTCGTATAGCCTTCGTGTAGCCTTCGTATAGCCTTCGTATATGCCTTCTAATAGTCTTCGTATAGCCTTCGTATAGCCTTCGTATAGCCTTCGTATAGCCTTCGTATAGCCTTCGTATAGCCTTCGTTTTGCTTTGTATTGCCTTCGTATAGCCTTCGTATAGCCTTCGTTCAGCCTTCGTATGTCCTTCGTATAGCCTTCGTATAGCCTTCGTATAGCTTCGTATAGCCTTCGTATAGCCTTCGTATAGCCTTCGTATAGCCTTCGTGTAACTTCGTGTAGCCTTCGTGTAGCCTTCGTGTAGCCTTCGTGTAGCCTTCGTATAGCCTTCGTATAGCCTTCGTATAGCCTTCGTATAGCCTTCGTATAGCCTTCGTAGGGCCTTCGTATAGCCTTCGTATAGCCTTCGTATAGCCTTCGTATAGCCTTCGAATACCTGCGTATAGCCTTCGTATAGCCGTCTCGTATAGCCTTCGTATAGCCTTCGTTATAGCCTTCGTTATAGCCTTCGATAGCATTCGTATAGCCTTCGTATAGCCTTCGTATAGCCTTCGTTATAGCCTTCGTTAGCCTTCGTATAGCCTTCGTATAGCCTTCGTATAGCCTTCGTATAGCCTTCGTATAGCCTTCGTATAGCCTTCGTATAGCCTTCGTATAGCCTTCGTATAGCCTTCGTAATAGCCTTCGTATAGCTTCGTATAGCCTTCGTATAGCCTTCGTATAGCCTTCGTATAGCCTTTGTATAGCCTTCGTTCAGCCTTCGTTCAGCCTTCGTATGGCCTTCGTATAGCCTTCGTATAGCCTTCGTATAGCCTTCGTATAGCCTTCGTATAGCCTTCGTATAGCCTTCGTATAGCCTTCGTATCGCCATCGTATCGCCATCGTATCGCCTTCGTATAGCACTCCATTTATATGTTTTCGAAGCAGAGGTCGTAGGCGAAAATGAACAAACACGTTTATTGCGGAGGTCTTACCCGTCCGACGGCCGGCAACGAACTGATAGAGCTCACGTTTTGTCACGCTATTTATACTCTTTTAAAAATTGAGCATTTTCATGAGTTTTTTTCAAGAGTATTTTCATGAATGTCTTTTTGACTTTGCAAAGCCTTCGTAAAGCCTTCGTATAGCTTTCGTGGAGCCATCGTGGAGCCTTCGTGGAGCCTTCGTGGAGCCTTCGTGAAGCCTTCGTGTAGCCTTCGTGTAGCCTTCGTGTAGCCTTCGTGTAGCTTTCGTGTAGCCTTCGTATAGCCTTCGTATAGCCTTCGTATAGCCTTCGCAAAGCCTTCATAAAGCCTTCGTATAGCCTTTGCATAGCCATCGTAAAGCCTTCGTATAGCCTTCTTATAACCTTCTTAAAACCTTCGTGTAGCCTTCGTATAGCCTTCGGTTAGCCTTCGGTTAGCCTTCGTTTAGCCTTCGTATAGCCTTCCTATAGCCTTCATATAGCCTTCATATAGCCTGCGTATAGCCTTCGAATAGCCTTCATATAGCCTTCGTATAGCCTTCGTATAGCCTTCGTATAGCCTTCGTATAGCCTTCTTATAGCCTTCGTATAGCCTTCGTATAGCCTTCGTATCGCCATCGTATCGCCATCGTATCGCCTTCGTATAGCACTCCATTTATATGTTTTCGAAGCAGAGGTCGTAGGCGAAAATGAACAAACACGTTTATTGCGGAGGTCTTACCCGTCCGACGGCGGCAACGAACTGATAGAGCTCACGTTTGTCACGCTATTTTTACTCCTTCAAAATTTGAGCATTTCATGAGGTTTTTTTCAAGAGTATTTTCATGAATGTCTTTTTGACTTTGCATAGCCTTCGTATAGCCTTCGTATAGCCTTCGTATAGCCTTCGTATAGCCTTCGTATAGCCTTCGTGTAGCCTTCGTATAGCCTTCGTTTAGCCTTCGTTTAGCCTTCGTTTAGCCTTCGTGTAGCCTTCGTGTAGCCTTCGTATAGCCTTCGTATAGCCTTCGTATAGCCTTCGTATAGCCTTCGTATAGCCTTCGTGTAGCCTTCGTGTAGCCTTCGCATGGCCTTCGCATGGCCTTCGTGTAGCCTTCGCATGGCCTTCTTGTAGCCTTTGTAAAGCCTTCGTTTAGCCTTCGTGTAGCCTTCGTGTAGCCTTCGTATAGCCTTCGTATAGCCTTCGTATAGCCTTCGTGTAGCCCTCGTATGGCCTTCGTATAGTCTTCGTATAGCCTTCGTACAGCCTTCGTATAGCCTTCGTATAGCCTTCGTATAGCCTTCGTATAGCCCTCGTATAGCCTTCGTATCGCCATCGTATCGCCATCGTATCGCCTTCGTATAGCACTCCATTTATATGTTTTCGAAGCAGAGGTCGTAGGCGAAAATGAACAAACACGTTTATTGCGGAGGTCTTACCCGTCCGACGGCGGCAACGAACTGATAGAGCTCACGTTTTGTCACGCTTTTATACTCTTTTAAAAATTGAGCATTTTCATGAGTTTTTTTCAAGAGTATTTTCATGAATGTCTGTTTGACTTTGCAAAGCCTTCGTTTAAAGCCTTCGTATAGCCTTCGTATAGCCATCGTATAGCCTTCGTGGAGCCTTCGTGGAGCCTTCGGGAGCCTACGTGGAGCCTCGTGTAGCCTTCGTGTAGCCTTCTGTAGCCTTCGTATAGCCTTCGTATAGCCTTCGCAAAGCTTCATAAAGCCTTCGTATAGCCTTTGCATAGCCTTCGTATAGCCTTGATAGCCTTCGTGTAGCCTTCGTGTAGCCTTCGTATAAGGGTTCGTATAGCCCTCCGTATAGCTTCGTAACGCTTTGTAATCCTTCGTCTAGCCTTCGTTATAGCCTTCGTATAGCCTCGTGTAGCCTTCGTGTAGCCTCGTATGGCATTCGTATAGCCTTCGTTTGCCTTCGTATAGCTTCGTATGCCTTAGTATAGCCTTCGTATAGCATTCGTATAGCCTTCGAATGCCTTCGTCATAGCCTTCGTATAGCCTTCGTATAGCCTTTGTATAGCCTTCGTTTAGCCTTCGAGTTAGCGTTCGTTTAGGCTTGTGTAGCCTTGTGTAGCCTTCGTATGCCTTCGTATAGCTTCGTATAGCCTTCGTATAGCCTTCGTGTAGCCTTCGTGTAGCCTTCGCATGGCCTTCGCATGGCCTTCGTGTAGCCTTCATGGCCTTCGGTAGCCTTTGTAAAGCCTTCGTATAGCCTCGTGTAGCCTTGTTATAGCCTTCGTATAGCCTTCGTATAGCTTCGTATAGCCTTCGTAAAGCCTTGTATAGCCTTCGTATAGCCTTCGTATAGCCTTCGTATAGCCTTCGTATAGCCTCGTATAGCCTTCGTATAGCCTTCGTGTAGCCTTCGTATAGCCTTCGTATAGCTTCGTATAACCTTCCGTATAGCTTCGTATGCTTTTATAGCCTCGTTAGCCTTCGTATAGCCTTCGTGTAGCCTTCGCATGGCCTTCGCAGGCCTTCGTATAGCCTTCGCATAGCCTTCGTGTAGCCTTTGGAAGCCTTCGTGTAGCCTTCGTGTAGCCTTCGTATAGCCTTCGTATAGCCTTCGTATAGCCTTCGTATAGCCTTCGTATAGCCTTCGTATAGCTTGTAGCCTTCGTATAGCTTTTTATATCCTTCGTATAGCTTCGTATAGCCTTCGTATTGCAATTCGTATAGCCTTCGTGTAGCCTTCGTGTAGCATTTCGTTTTAGCCTTCGTATAGCCTTCGTATAGCCTTCGTATAGCCTTCGTAAAGCCTTCGTATAGCCTTCGTATAGCCTTCGTAAAGCCTTCGTATAGCCTTCGTTATCCCTTCGTTTAGCCTTGTATAGCCTTAGTTATAGCCTTCGTATAGCCTTCGTATAGCCTTCGTATGGCTTCGTATAGCCTTCGTGTAGCCTTCGTTAGCCTTCGTGTAGCCTTCGCATTAGCTTCGTATAGCCTTCGTGTAGCCTTCGTATAGCCTTCGCAAAGGCTTCATAAAGCCTTCGTATAGCCTTTGCATAGCATCGTATAGCCTTCGTATAGCCTTCGTGTAGCCTTCGTGTAGCCTTCGTATAGCGTTCGTTTATTGCCTCCGTATAGCCTTCGTAACGCTTTTGTAAGCCTTCGTCTAGCCTTCGTATAGCCTTCGTATAGCCTTCGTGAAGCCTTCGTGTAGCCCTCGTATGGCATTCGTTAACCTTCGTATAGCCTTCGTATAGCTTCGTTTGGATTCGTATAGCCTTCGTGTAGCCTTCGTGTAGCCTTCGTATAGCGTTCGTATAGCCTCCGTATAGCCTTCGTAAACGCTTTTGTAAAGCCTTCGTTAGCCTTCGTATTGCATTCGTGTAGCCTTCGTGTAGCCTCGTATAGCCTTCGTATAGCCTTCGTATAGCCTTCGTATAGCCTTCGTATAGCCTTCGTATAGCTCTGCGTTATACCTTCGTATAGCCTTCGTATAGCCTTCGTATAGCTTCGTTATAGCCTTTGCATAGCCTTCGTATAGCCTTCGTATAGCCTTCGTATAGCCTTCGTATAGCCTTCGTATAGCCTTCGTATAGCCTTCGTACGGCCTTCGTGTAGCCTTCGTATAGCCTTCGTATAGCCTTCGTATAGCCTTCGTATAGCCTCGTTTGGCCTTCGTGTAGCCTTCGTATAGCCTTCGTATAGCCTTCGTATAGCCTTCGTATAGCCTTCGTATAGCCTTCGTTTAGCCTTCGTATAGCCTTCATATGCCTTCGTTAGCTTCGTATGCCTTCGTTAGCCTTCGTATAGCCTTCGTATAGCCTTCGTGTAGCCTTCGTATAACTTTGTGTAGCTTCGTGTAGCCTTCGTGTAGCCTTCGTGTAGCATTCGTATAGCCTTCGTATAGCCTTCGAGTTTAGCATTCGTATAGCCTTCGTTATAGCCTTCGTATAGCCTTCGTATAGCCTTCGTATAGACTTCGTATAGCCTTCGTATAGCCTTCGTATAGCCTTCGTAAAGCCTTCGTATAGCCTTCGTATAGCCTTTGTGTAGCCATCGTATAGCCTTCGTATAGCTTCGTATAGCCTTCGTTTAGCCTTCGTTTAGCCTTCGTTATAGCCTTCGTATAGCCTTCGTGTAGCCTTCGTATAGCTTCGTTTAGCCTTCGTATAGCCTTCGTATAGCCTTCGTATGGCCTTCGTGTAGCCTTCGTATAGCCTTCGTTTAGCCTTCGTATGCTTTCTATAGCCTTCGTATAGCCTTCGTATTGCCTTCGTATAGCCTTCATATAGCCTTCGTATAGCCTTCGTATAGCCTTCGTTTAGCCTTCGTATAGCCTTCGTATAGCCTTCGTGTAGCCTTCGTATAACTTTGTGTTAGCCTTCGTGTAGCCTTCGTGTAGCCTTCGTGTAGCATTCGTTTAGCCTTCGTATAGCCTTCGATAGCATTCGTTATAGCCTTCGTATGCCTTCGTATAGCCTTCGTATAGCCTTCGTATAGCCTTCGTATAGCCTTCGTATAGCCTTCGTATAGCCTTCGTATAGCCTTCGTATAGCCTTCGTATAGCCTTCGTCAGCCTTCGTATAGCCTTCGTATAGCCTTCGTATAGCCTTCGTATAGCCTTCGTATAGCTTCGTATGGCCTTCGTATAGCCTTCATATAGCCTTCGTATAGCCTTCGTATAGCCTTCGTATAGCCTTCGTATAGCCTTCGTATAGCCTTCGTATAGCCTTCGTTTAGCATTCGTATGCCTCGTATCGCCATCGTATCGCCTTCGTATAGCAATCCATTTATATGTTTTCGAAGCAGAGGTCGTAGGCGAAAATGAACAAACACGTTTATTACGGAGGTCTTACCGTCGACGGCCGGCAACTGAACTGATAGAGCTCACGTTTTGTCACGCTATTTATACTCTTTTCAAAATTGAGCATTTTCATGAGTTTTTTTCAAGAGTATTTTCATGAATGTCTTTTTGACTTTGCATAGCCTTCGTATAGCCTTCGTGGTGCCATCGTGGAGCCTTCGTGGAGCCTTCGTGGAGCCTTCGTGGCCTTCGTGTAAACCTTCGTGTATCCTTCGTGTAGCCTTCGTGTAGCCTTCGTGTAGCCTTCGTAAAGCCTTCGTATAGCCTTCGTATAGCCTGCGTATAGCCTTCGTATTAGCCTTGTAAAGCCTTCATATTAGCCTTCGTATAGCCTTTGCATAGCCATCGTATAGCCTTCGTATAGCCTTCGTAATAGCCTTCGTAATAGCCTTTCGTATAGCCTTCGTATAGCCTTCGTACGGCCTTCGTGTAGCCTTCGTATAGCCTTCGGTTAGCCTTCGTATAGCCTTCGTATAGCCTTCGTATGGCCTTCGTGTAGCCTCGTATAGCCTTCGTATAGCCTTCGTATAGCCTTCCTATAGCCTTCGTATAGCCTTCGTATAGCCTTGTATAGCCTTCGTATAGCCTTCGTATAGCCTTCGTATAGCCTTCGTATAGCCTTCGTATAGCCTTCGTATAGCCTTCCTGTAGCCTTCGCATAGCCTTCGTATTAGCCTTATGCGTGTAACCTTCGTTTAGCCTTCGTTTTAGCCTTCGTTTAGCCTTCGTTTAGCCTTCGTGTAGCTTCGTATAGCCTTCGTTTAGCCTTCGTTTAGCCATCGTTTAGCCTCCGTTTTAGCCTTCGTATAGCCTTCGTATAGCCTTCGTATAGCCTTCGTATAGCCTTCGTATAGCCTTCGTATAGCCTTCGTTAGCCTTCGTTTAGCCTTCGTTTAGCCTTCGTATAGCCTTCGTTTAGCCTTCGTTTAGCCTTCGTATAGCCTTCGTTTAGCCTTCGTTTAGCCTTCGTATAGCCTTCGTATAGCCTTCGTATAGCCTTCGTATAGCCTTCGTGTAGCCTTCGTATAGCCTTCATATAGCCTTCGTATAGCCTTCGTGTAGCCTTCGTATAGCCTTCGTATAGCCTTCGTATATGCCTTTGTATAGCCTTCGTGTAGCCTTCGTATAGCCTTCATTGTAGCCAAGGCGATACGCATGCGATACGAAGGTGATGCGAAGGCTATACGAAGGCTATACGAAGGCTATACGAAGGCTTTACGAAGGCTATACGAAGGCTACACGAAGGCTACACGAAGGCTACACGAATGCTACACGAAGGCTACACGAAGGCTACACGAAGGCTACACGAAAGCTATGCGAAGGCTACACGAAGGCTAACGAAGGCTACACGAAGGCTATACGAATGCCAAACGAAGGCTACACGAAGGCTATACGACGGCTATACGAAGGCTATACGAAGGCTATACGAAGGCTATACGAAGGCTATAGGAAGGCTATACGAAGGCTATACGAAGGCTATACGAAGGCTATACGAAGGCTATACGAAGGCTATACGAAGGCTATACGAAGGCTATACGAAGGCTTTACGAAGGCTATAAGAATCTATACGAAGGCTATATGAAGGCTATACGAAGGCTATACGAAGGCTACACGAAGGCTATACGAAGGCTATACGAAGGCTACACGAAGGCTACTCGAAAGCTACACGAAGGCTATGCGAAGGCTATACGAAGGCTACACGAAGCTATAACGAAGGCTATACGAAGGCTATACGAAGGCTATACGAAGGCTATACGAAGGCTATACGAAGGCTATACGAAGGCTATACGAAGGCTAACGAAGGCTATACGAAGGCTATACGAAGGTTATAGGAAGGCTATACGAAGGCTAAACGAAGGCTATACGAAGGCTATACGAAGGCTTTACGAAGGCTATACGAAGGCTATACGAAGGCTATACGAAGGCTATACGAAGGCTATACGAAGGCCATACGAAGGCCAAACGAAGGCCAAACGAAGGCTATACGAAGGCTATACGAAGGCTATACGAAGACTATCGAAGGCTATACGAAGGCTATACGAAGGCTAAACGAAGGCTATACGAAGGCTATACGAAATACGAAGGCTACACGAAGGCTATTCGAAGGCTATACGAAGGCTATACGAAGGCTACACGAAGGCTATTCGAAGGCCATACGAAGGCTAAACGAAGGCCATACGAAGGCTAAACGAAGGCTAAACGAAAGGCTAAACGAAGGCTAAACGAAGCTAAACGAAGGCTAAACGAAGGCTAAACGAAGGCTAAACGAAGGCTAAACGAAGGCTAAACGAAGGCTAAACGAAGGCTAAACGAAGGCTAAACGAAGGGCTAATCGAAGGCTAAACGAAGGCTACACGAAGGCTAAACGAAGGCTAAACGAAGGCTAAACGAAGGCTAAAACGAAGGCTAAACGAAGGCCTAAACGAAGGCTAAACGAAGGCTAAACGAAGGCTAAACGAAGGCTAATCGAAGGCTAAACGAAGCTAAACGAAGGCTAATCGAAGGCTAAACGAAGGCTAAACGGAAGGCTAAACGAAGGCTAAACGAAGGCTTAACGAAGGCTACTACGAAGGCTAAACGAAGGCTAAACGAAGGCTTATCGAAGGCTAAACGAAGGCTAAACGAAGGCTAAACGAAGGCTAAACGAAGGCTAAACGAAGGCTAAACGAAGGCTAAACGAAGGCTAACGAAGGGCTAAACGAAGGCTAAACGAAGGCTAAACGAAGGCTAAACGAAGGCTAACGAAGGCTAAACGAAGGCTAAACGAAGGCTAAAACGAAGGCTAAACGAAGGCTAAACGAAGGCTAAACGAAGGCTAAACGAAGGCTAAACGAAGGCTAAACGAAGGCTAAACGAAGGCTAAACGAAGGCTAAACGAAGGCTAAAACGAAGGCTAAACGAAGGCTAAACGAAGGCTAAACGAAGGCTAAACGAAGGCTAAAACGAAGGCTAAACGAAGGCTAAACGAAGGCTAAACGAAGGCTAAACGAAGGCTAAACGAAGGCTACGAAGGCTAACGAAGGCTATACGAAGGCTAAACGAAGGCTACGAAGGCTAAACGAAGGCTAAAACGAAGGCTAAACGAAGGCTAAACGAAGGCTATTACGAAGGCTATACGAAGGCTATACGAAGGCTATACTACGAAGGCTATACGAAGGCTATACGAAGGCTATCGAAGGCTATACGAAGGCTATTCGTGTAGCCTCGTATGCTTCGTATAGCCTTCCGTATAGCCTTCGTATAGCCTTGTAAGCCTTCGTATAGCCTTCGTATAGCCTTCGTATAGCCTTCGTGTAGCCTTCGTGTAGCCCTCGTATGGCATTCGTATAGCCTTCGTATGGCCTTCGTATAGCCTTCGTATAGCCTTCGTATAGCCTTCGTATAGCCTTCGTATAGCCTTCGTATAGCCTTCGTATAGCCTTCGTATAGCCTTCGTATAGCCTTTGTATAGCCTTCGTTTAGCCTTCGTTTAGCGTTCGTTTAGCCTTCGTGTAGCCTTCGTGTAGCCTTCGTATAGCCTTCGTATAGCCTTCGTATAGCCTTCGAATAGCCTTCGTGTAGCCTTCGTGTAGCCTTCGCATGGCCTTCGCATGGCCTTCGTGTAGCCTTCGCATGGCCTTCGTGTAGCCTTTGTAAAGCCTTCGTGTAGCCTTCGTGTAGCCTTCGTATAGCCTTCGTATAGCCTTCGTATAGCCTTCGTATAGCCTTCGTATAGCCTTCGTATAGCCTTCGTATAGCCTTCGTATAGCCTTCGTATAGCCTTCGTATAGCCTTCGTATAGCCTTCGTATAGCCTTCGTGTAGCCTTCGTATAGCCTTCGTATAGCCTTCGTATAACCTTCGTATAGCCTTCGTATAGCCTTCTTATAGCCTTCGTATAGCCTTCGTGTAGCCTTCGTGTAGCCTTCGCATGGCCTTCGCATGGCCTTCGTGTAGCCTTCGCATGGCCTTCGTGTAGCCTTTGTAAAGCCTTCGTGTAGCCTTCGTGTAGCCTTCGTATAGCCTTCGTATAGCCTTCGTATAGCCTTCGTATAGCTTTCGTATAGCCTTCGTATAGCCTTCGTATAACCTTCGTATAGCCTTCGTATAGCCTTCGTATAGTCTTCGTATAGCCTTCGTATGGCATTCGTATAGCCTTCGTGTAGCCTTCGTGTAGCCTTCGTATAGCCTTCGTATAGCTTTCGTATAGCCTTCGTATAGCCTTCGTATAGCCTTCGTATAGCCTTCGTATAGCCTTCGTATAGCCTTCGTATAGCCTTCGTATAGCCTTCGTATAGCCTTCGTATAGCCTTCGTATAGCCTTCGTATAGCCTTCGTGTAGCCTTCGTATGGCATTCGTATAGCCTTCGTGTAGCCTTCGTTAGCCTTCGTGTAGCCTTCGCAATAGCCTTCGTATAGCCTTCGTGTAGCCTTCGTATAGCCTTCGCAAAGCCTTCATAAAGCCTTCGTATAGCCTTTGCATAGCCATCGTATAGCCTTCGTATAGCCTTCGTGTAGCCTTCGTGTAGCCTTCGTATAGCGTTCGTATAGCCTCCGTATAGCCTTCGTAACGCTTTTGTAAAGCCTTCGTCTAGCCTTCGTATAGCCTTCGTATAGCCTTCGTGAAGCCTTCGTGTAGCCCTCGTATGGCATTCGTATAGCCTTCGTGTAGCCTTCGTGTAGCCTTCGTATGGCATTCGTATAGCCTTCGTGTAGCCTTCGTGTAGCCTTCGTATAGCGTTCGTATAGCCTCCGTATAGCCTTCGTAACGCTTTTGTAAAGCCTTCGTCTAGCCTTCGTATAGCCTTCGTGTAGCCTTCGTGTAGCCCTCGTATGGCATTCGTATAGCCTTCGTATAGCCTCCGTATAGCCTTCGTATAGCCTTCGTTTAGCCTTCGTATAGCCTTCGTATAGCCTTCGTGTAGCCTTCGTATAACCTTTGTGTAGCCTTCGTGTAGCCTTCGTGTAGCCTTCGTGTAGCACTTCGTATAGCCTTCGTATAGCCTTCGATAGCATTCGTATAGCCTTCGTATAGCCTTCGTATAGCCTTCGTATAGCCTTCGTATAGCCTTCGTATAGCCTTCGTATAGCCTTCGTATAGCCTTCGTATAGCCTTCGTATAGCCTTCGTATAGCCTTCGTATAGCCTTCGTATAGCCTTCGTATAGCCTTCGTATAGCCTTCGTATAGCCTTCGTATAGCCTTCATATAGCCTTCGTATAGCCTTCGTATAGCCTTCGTATAGCCTTCGTATAGCCTTCGTATAGCCTTCGTATAGCCTTCGTATAGCCTTCGTATAGCCTTCGTATCGCCATCGTATCGCCTTCGTATAGCACTCCATTTATATGTTTTCGAAGCAGAGGTCGTAGGCGAAAATGAACAAACACGTTTATTACGGAGGTCTTACCCGTCCGACGGCCGGCAACGAACTGATAGAGCTCACGTTTTGTCACGCTATTTATACTCTTTTCAAAATTGAGCATTTTCATGAGTTTTTTTCAAGAGTATTTTCATGAATGTCTTTTTGACTTTGCATAGCCTTCGTATAGCCTTCGTGGAGCCATCGTGGAGCCTTCGTGGAGCCTTCGTGGAGCCTTCGTGGAGCCTTCGTGTAACCTTCGTGTATCCTTCGTGTAGCCTTCGTGTAGCCTTCGTGTAGCCTTCGTAAAGCCTTCGTATAGCCTTCGTATAGCCTGCGTATAGCCTTCGTATAGCCTTCGTAAAGCCTTCATATAGCCTTCGTATAGCCTTTGCATAGCCATCGTATAGCCTTCGTATAGCCTTCGTATAGCCTTCGTATAGCCTTCGTATAGCCTTCGTATAGCCTTCGTACGGCCTTCGTGTAGCCTTCGTATAGCCTTCGTATAGCCTTCGTATAGCCTTCGTATAGCCTTCGTATGGCCTTCGTGTAGCCTTCGTATAGCCTTCGTATAGCCTTCGTATAGCCTTCCTATAGCCTTCGTATAGCCTTCGTATAGCCTTCGTATAGCCTTCGTATAGCCTTCGTATAGCCTTCGTATAGCCTTCGTATAGCCTTCGTATAGCCTTCGTATAGCCTTCCTGTAGCCTTCGCATAGCCTTCGTATAGCCTTATGCGTGTAACCTTCGTTTAGCCTTCGTTTAGCCTTCGTTTAGCCTTCGTTTAGCCTTCGTGTAGCCTTCGTATAGCCTTCGTTTAGCCTTCGTTTAGCCATCGTTTAGCCTCCGTTTAGCCTTCGTATAGCCTTCGTATAGCCTTCGTATAGCCTTCGTATAGCCTTCGTATAGCCTTCGTATAGCCTTCGTTAGCCTTCGTATAGCCTTCGTATAGCCTTCGTATAGCCTTCGTTTAGCCTTCGTTTAGCCTTCGTATAGCCTTCGTTTAGCCTTCGTTTAGCCTTCGTATAGCCTTCGTATAGCCTTCGTATAGCCTTCGTATAGCCTTCGTGTAGCCTTCGTATAGCCTTCATATAGCCTTCGTATAGCCTTCGTGTAGCCTTCGTATAGCCTTCGTATAGCCTTCGTATAGCCTTTGTATAGCCTTCGTGTAGCCTTCGTATAGCCTTCATGTAGCCTTCGTGTAGCCTTCGAATAGCCTTCGTATAGGCTTCGTATAGCCTTCGAATAGCCTTCGTATATCCTTCGTATAGCCTTCGTATAGCCTTCGTATAGCCTTCGTATAGCCTTCGTATAGCCTTCTAATAGCCTTCGTATAGCCTTCGTATAGCCTTCGTATAGCCTTCGTATAGCCTTCGTATAGCCTTCGTATAGCCTTCGTATAGCCTTCGTATAGCCTTCGTATAGCCTTCGTATAGCCTTCGTATAGCCTTCGTATAGCCTTCGTATAGCCTTCGTATAGCCTTCGTACGGCCTTCGTTTAGCCTTCGTTTAGCCTTCGTTTAGCCTTCGTATAGTCTTCGTATAGCCTTCGTATAGCCTTCTGCGTGTAACCTTCGTATAGCCTTCGTTTAGCCTTCGTTTAGCCTTCGTATAGCCTTCGTATAGCCTTCGTACGGCCTTCGTTTAGCCTTCGTTTAGCCTTCGTATAGCCTTCGTATAGCCTTCGTATAGCCTTCGTATAGACTTCGTATAGCCTTCGTATAGCCTTCATATAGCCTTCGTATAGCTTTCGTATAGCCTTCGTATAGCCTTCGTATAGCCTTCTGCGTGTAACCTTCGTATAGCTTTCGTTTAGCCTTCGTATAGCCTTCGTATAGCTTTCGTACAGCCTTCGTTTAGCCTTCGTATAGCCTTCGTATAGCCTTCGTATAGCCTTCGTATAGCCTTCGTATAGACTTCGTATAGCCTTCGTATAGCCTTCATATAGTCTTCGTATAGCTTTCGTATAGCCTTCGTATAGCCTTCGTATAGCCTTCTGAGTGTAACCTTCGTATAGCCTTCGTTTAGCCTTCGTATAGGATTCGTACGGCCTTCGTTTAGCCTTCGTTTAGCCTTCGTATAGTCTTCGTATAGCCTTCGTATGGATTTCGTATGGCCTTCGTATGGCCTTTGTATGGCCTTCGTATGGCCTTCGTATGGCTTTCGTATGGCCTTCGTGTAGCCCTCGTATAGCCTTCGTTTAGCCTTCGTATAGCCTTCGTACGGCCTTCCTTTAGCCTTCGTTTAGCCTTCGTTTAGCCTTCGTTTAGCCTTCGTATAGCCTTCGTATAGCCTTCGTATAGCCTTCGTATAGCCTTCGTATAGCCTTCGTATGGCCTTTGTATGGCCTTCGTATTGCCTTCGTATGGCTTTCGTATGGCCTTCGTGTAGCCCTCGTATAGCCTTTGTGTGGCCTTCGTATGCCATTTGTATGGAATTCGTATGGCCTTCATGTAGCCATCGTATTGCCATCGTATTGCCTTCGATTAGCCTTCGTATAGCACTCCATTTATATGTTTTTGAAATAGAGGTCGTAGGCGAACATGAACAAACACGTTCAGTGCGGAGCTATTGCCAGGCCGACGGCCGGTTTCACACTGATCGAGCTCACGTTTTGTCACGCTATTTATATTCTTTTCAAAATTGAACAGACTGTCTTTTTGACCTCAATTTAATGTTCACCTTCGTATGGCCACCGTATAGCCTTCTTATAGCTCTCCATTTATATGTTTTTGAATTAGAGGTCGAAGGCGAACAAGAACAAATACCTTCAGTGCGGAGCTTTCGCCAGGCCGACGGCCAGCTACGCACTGATCAAGCTCACGTATTGTCACGCTATTTATACTCTTTCCAAACTTGAACAGAATTTTTTTTTGACCTCAAATGTTACTGTCCTACTTTATTCCTTGATGCCTATGCCAGGGAGACATTTCCTACAGGGTTTTCAGCAACTTTTCTTTGCTGAACTTTTCCTTGGATCGTAAAGAAATTTCACGAGAGAAAATTCCTAAATAAAAAACTCTCATATGGAAATACTTTTGTATTTTCCTACCCAAAGAAATATAGCTTTCCAATCATTCACCTGAATCAACTCCCCAGACCTGACCTAAACTCTATATGTTTTTGTTGTAGAGGTCGTAGGCGAACATGAACAACCACGTGCAGTGCGCATTGTCATATTGGATATAAGTACTAAGAGCATCTTCATATGTATATGTACTTACGTTTTTCTAATTAGGGGATGTCCATTAATTACGTAAGAGTTTTATTACTGTTTTTACGTTCGCGTCTCAAGTCTGCTCTATCTCTCTTGCTTTTTATAACAGAACTGTTTGCACAATAGGAAAGTGAAAACAAAGGAGCCAAGTATTTTGATGCTTTTTTAACAAACTTTATAATATGACTTTCAGACTGTCAACTTAAAATCTGAATTTAGCTCCTTAAGTTGAATTTAGAAAATACCCATTCAGACTGTAAATTCTGAGTTTGCGAGCTCACACGCCTGTTCGAACTTAAATTAGATGTTTGCTTTGATTGATCGAAAAGATATCGTGGTATAGTGGATAGGCCTCCGCCTTGGAACCCGAAAGGCTGAGGTTCGAATCCGGGCGCAAACAAGATTAATTGGGGAAAAATATAATTTATTTATTTTTATTATTAAAACAAACGAAAATTCATTTCACCTCTAAAGATTTGAAAAAAGAAGCAAACAGGTAATTTCATCGTTGTCAAAAAAGGTAGTGAAATGTAAGGGTTGCAGCAACGAATGCCTAAACTCATGAGTTTATTTCTGAATTTAAATACCCTAAACTCAGTTTAAACTCACTACTAAAGTCTACTTAAGGTACTTAATTCAGTTTAACGCAATAGTCTGGAAACCATATAAGATTTGAAAATACAAAAGAAAACATTGATATTTGAGATGCCAGATTTGAGGTAGTGATTATCTCGGAAACTACTGTGATTTTTTGCATTTTGAAATTTTTGGTTTTTTCGTTATTTTTTGAAGATTTTTTCGAAATATTATTTTGGTGGGAAATAATAGTCGTTATTTTTATTTTAGTATGAGAGATTTTTTCATTTCATCTAGCTGAAGCCTTCCGTATTGCGTAGGCTGTTCAGTAATATTTTCTTAAATTGATATGATTCTGTAAACTTTAAGAAGGATGTTCCATTTCTCCTGCAGTGTACTGGTGTCCTTTTATAATTCTATATGTTCTGTGTCAAATTCTATTTAATAAAAAAATATGAGCAGTCGATTTAATCCACAAATTTCTTTTCAACTGTTGTTTATAAATATTCCAAAGTAATGTGGTTTCCAGACTATTGCGTTAAACTGAATTTAGTACCTTAAGTAGACTTTAGTAGTGAGTTTAAATTGATTTTAGGGTATTCAAATTCAGAAATAAGCTCATGAGTTTAGGCATTCGTTGCTGCAACCCTTACATTTCACTACCTTTTTTGACAACGATGAAATTACCTGTTTGCTTCTTTTTTCAAATCTTTAGAGGTGAAATGAATTTTCGTTTGTTTTAATAATAAAAATAAATAAAATATCTTTCTCCCTAATTAATCTAGTTTGCGCCCGGATTCGAACCTCAGCCTTTCGGGTTCCAAGGCGGAGGCCTATCCACTATACCACGATATCTTTTCGATCAATCAAAGCAAACATCTAATTTAAGTTCGAACAGGCGTGTGAGCTCGTAAACTCAGAATTTACAGTCTGAATGGGTATTTTCTAAATTCAACTTAAGGAGCTAAATTCAGATTTTAAGTTGACAGTCTGGAAGTCATATAAGACTTCGCAAAACATTGGTCTCCATCGAATGGCAAATATTCTAATGAAAAATTTTACATTTAGCTTGGATTGAATATAAAAAGAAATTAGAGCATTTGCCAGTGCAGTGCAAGCGAGTTATTTTTTGGCAATTTATCCATTGATTCGACGGCTGTTTGCCGTCCTGAAATGAGATACCAGGATGATATATAAAGATTAGACCCAAAAAATACGATCATTGGAGCTTAGATCCATCATCTCGTAGTAGAAAAATACATAATTTCACAGGAGTAATTTGAAATCGAATTTGCCTTTTCCTATTTTCAGTTTGTCCAAATGGTGAACTGTCTTTCTCTTATTTTGTGACCTCATACTATGTATTTTACTCTCATACCAAGTAGCGTGTATACGTATTTATTAATAGGTACGTAAATATTGTTATGTGTAATGTTGAAGAATGTGTAAAAACTAATTAATCAAAGTATAAAATAACAATAAAAATAACAAACAAAAAAGTCAAACACATTTGAGAACTTTATGCGCACGTGAACAATTTATGAAGAACAAAATTTGGGCAAAATCTAAAAAAAAAAATTTTTTTTTTATTTATGACGACTTTCTTGGGGATAAATGCTTACTTTTGTAGTGCGTGTAAAATTCTAAATGCGTTTATTCTCAATAAATTAATTTAGTTTTTAAAAAAATTCACAATAATTGCGTTAAAATGAATTAAAGCAGTCGAGTCAGTGCTTGACTTAGACATTCGTCGGTGCGTCCATTCCACAAATGATGGACTTGACAACGGATGCGGCAGCGAGTGAGGCAAAGTTCTGCCATTTTCGTGTAGACATACCGTCCTTATAGTCGGAAATACCTTTAAAAAAAAAAAACAACAACAAGAAATCGAAAAAGAACTTCTTCAATCGTAGTCATATAACGCAATCTCACCTTTCACCAATATGAAACTTTCCCTACAATTGCCAATAATGCTGTCGAGTACTGGACTCATTTCTACGTCAGTCGCCAGAAGTGCATACTTTTTGGCAAATTCCATACGTAGATTATCGCTGCGTACAAGATCGCGACCTGACCCTATCGGGCCCAAGTGTAAACGCATCTTTGGTATACCATCGACACTATCCACCGCAATGGGATGTGCGACCTCAATGACTTCGTTATTGCCGATGTTCATAAAGAGTTTATCGGTATTGATTGCAGGACGATTGAAATCATTTTCGGTCTTCTGAGAGAGCATACTCAAGCCTTCTTTAAGATATGTTTCCCACGGACGTTTCGCTTCCATATTGGCTTGCAGACCCTCGGCGATTTGCTGCAACGAGTCATTTACGGGGAAATAGGTCTTCACGTCATCACCGCACTTGTACACATAAACATAGGGTTTCTCGCCTCTGCGGAAGATTTGCATCATCAGTATTTCTATTGGGTAAAACTAAAGGTGGCAACACTTACTTGCTTATCAGCGCATGCTGTTTATCCACATACGAGACTACCACATCACCGAGCCGCACATGCTTCTTATAATCCGTATAGTGTGGTACACCGCCGGCAACACCCACTACGAAGACAAAGTCAACCTTTTGGAATGTACCCAGTAAACGTGTTGTTGTGTTGCCAGTTGCCGTCATTGCCTCACGCGAACTGCCAACGGATGGCAACTTTGTGCTCACAATACGATGGGCGCCGATATTGCCAAGCGTATAGACATTGGATTCGCCTATTTTTTTTGGAGTATTTTGGAGAAGAGATTTTCATAGATTATAGAAGAATTGAAAATTTTGTGCAAATTAGGGAACATGGAACACAAAAACAAAAAAGTGATTGGGTTTACGACGTCTCAAACGGTGCTGAAATGAATGGTGCGAGAAATTTTAATGCTGCTCGTACGAGAGAACGAGTAAACTCTTCTCGTTGGATGAGTTTTTCGGTGAGATTTGATTTCGAATCAATGCGAATAATGATGCGAAATGAACTTGAACACAATAACCAACATTTTTAATAAATAAGAAAAAATTTATATTCAATTATATGTATTGTTTTAGGGGAATTCCCGTTGCCACAACCAAAATTATGCAATAAAACATCACAAAATCACAGTTAAATGAGTTGGGGGTTAATGTTTCGTAGTACAATTTAAATTTCTTACCAAATCGTCTTTTCTTTTTTGATCTTTTTAGTGAGTTCGATAAATTTGGATCGGAATCTGAAGAATTTTGTTTTTGTTTTTGGAAAAATGTGTTGGAAATTTTCAGGAAAATAATACGTGCAATTAAATTTTTTTTTTTTTTTTTTTTTTTTTGGAGTA
Organism: Chlorops oryzae; assembly: GCA_020466095.1. NCBI lineage: Eukaryota > Metazoa > Arthropoda > Insecta > Diptera > Chloropidae > Chlorops > Chlorops oryzae. Next base: position 33,227,640 of record CM035808.1, read on the forward strand.
CAATGAACGCAGGCCAATCAAGTCATTTTAAGAATTCATTTTCAGTTTCAGTTTCAATGGCAGTGGTTTATGAGAAGGATATAAGGGAAAGAAAAGAAGAGAGAAAACATATGTTGATTAGTAAGAAGGTATTGAGTTCATTCAATTCATTAGTAATGTAAGTAAAGTCTCTAGAAATGGAGACTCACCAACTGTTGTGTAGCGTACAAAGGTTTCCTTGTTCTCCAACATTGCATCCACAGCGAGCTTCTCGCAATACTGTGCCGATATGATAGCGATCGTTGGTTGCTTATTCGAAGCGATTGTGGGCATTTGTTTGACCACCTTTTTGTGGAGGAGAGTTAAAAGGGAATTCGAAATTTTTATTTTGTAATAAAATAAAAAAAATATTAGAAGAAAAAAAAAAGGCAACTTACCTTAATCTCTTTATCCTCATAATGTATTCTTGTGTACGAATTATATTCCATCGATTTGATAAGACCGCGCTCAACCAGCGATGCGAACACGATGAGTACATCCTGGTCATCCCAGCCATAGTCTCTGCAAATCATTGAAGAATTGTAAAAAATTTATTAAATAAATATAATTGAAAATATTTTTCCAAAATATACAAGCTCTTAATTGAACTCACTTCGCCAAGTCCTCTGGTGTCACTGGGTTCGGGTAGGCTTGCTCAATTAGTTCGAGCACCTTTTCCGGTGTCAATGGGGGAGATTCGAATTGTGATTCCTCAATGGAAACTGCAAATCATACAAAGAGACAGACAAATGTTATTTCAATTGAGTGTTTTCGTTTATTTAATTATTTATGCAAATTTTCCCATTCAATCATGCATAATAAATATTGCAACCAAGAACAATTGAATCATTTAATGTGGGCAGCAACGACAAAAAATGAAGAAGAAAAAAATCATTTCATTTCGTATTCAAATTAATGTTCCAGCAAAGCGAGCGACATATGCAATCAGCGGCACTTTTGCCAATAAACCCTTATATCAAATTAACATTTCCAGACAGTCGAAAGCTAAAGAGCATCAACGGGTTGCGACATTGAATTCTTTTTTCTGCACGATTCGAGCTGACTTCTGTGGAGTCATTTTAAATGGACTTGGAATTTATTTTGACTCGCAGAAAGATTTCAAGTGGAACTTGATGAATATCTTTTTTTAATTAAGCTCTTCGAAATATCCGCATTCGAAGAGCGGGAAAACTCATTTTATTAAATTCTCTTTACGGTGAGATATTGTGAAACCTGGTTAGCTTTTTTGCACGATCATTTGATTTTCCGGACAGAAGCGGACTTCCAAATTAGTCAAGAGAACTGGAAGAAGATATGTCAGATCCAATGGAAGATTGAAAACCAAATTCCTTTCCTTATACTCTTAATCAAGGCTCGGAAAAATGACCAAAACTGATAAAAAAAATGAAAAAATTCCAAATTAATAAGTTCTGGAAAATGTTTTTAAGTTCTTGGATAATGCTCAAAATATCATTTCAAATGATAATTTTTACTATTTTATTAATATTTCTAGCATTGAACTACTATTTGGAATGAATACGAAGAAAACCTCTCGAAATAAAATGTTTTTAAATGAGTTTTAAACCATAAAACAAAGACCTCAAGGAAATTTTTCAGAAGAATGAATTCAATATGAAGAACATAATCATTACAAATTATTTTATCATACAGAAGATTTTTATGAGTTTATACTATCATACTTCATATTTTTTGTTTATCTCATTTGTAGTCATTTTTGGTGCACTTTTTCACAGCTCTACCCATAAACATGCTCAAAACTTCCCTAAATTAATTTATGGATACAAATGATCAAAGCACGCATACTTAAGGAGAAAATTTTTTTACTCAAGGGCCCCCTAAACATTAGAAGAGTTTTTCTACTCAAACGGAAATTCTGCTAACTAAGTCACCCTAGAATGGTTCAAAAAGTTTTCACCTAACGAGTGAAACTGTAAGCTATATTGACAATAACCGACCTCATGACCACGTAATTGCTGAAATTATCAAAATTGAAGAGGCCACAACTGATCTTAGTTGGTATAAAATCAAAGAGACGGAAGGATGCCTGGTTTTATCTTTGAGAAATAGTTCAATGCTTGGTTTAGCTGCAAGTCATTTTAGAAGTCATTGGGAAGTTTTCACAATTCACTCAAAAAACTTTCGAGTCGAAGAAACCTTGATAACAACTAACCAATTTTATTGGTTTTTTTGATTAGGAAATATTATCATCATTAATTTGGTCCCTATCATGTTTATCAAAATTTGACAGTGTTTATCAACGATTGACAACAACTTCAACGGTTGGCCTAAGTTGCTGTTTTGTCACTTCTGTTCCTCTGTAGATTGGAAATTTTCCTATTCCCTCAATAAAATGCATCAGGCGTCACAGCATCAAGAAAGACTTTCTTCAACTTTTTCAAATCTTTAATAACTTTATTTTTCGTAGTCAAAATTGTTGTTGAAAAATTTGGGAAAACTTGAACGAAAACAACCAAAAACAAATTGCAAGGGTTCAATGAAATAAGCAAACCGAAAACAATTAGCATACAATGGATAAGGTCTTTGGATGAAAAAGGAAGGCAAAAAAAAAAATAAACAACAACCAAACCGAAAACAATATATGTTTCAACATCGCCAGTACGCCAGCAGGGGGAATTAGTTGGTTAAAAGCCATTTTTGTCTTCACATTGTTAGATCTTCAAGCACGGCTGGTTATTTCTTAGCACGATGGCATCGTATCGTTAAAAGGGAACGTAATTATTTCCTTTTGGTTAGTTGCTCATTGTACATATCCAGCCAAATGGCTTTCATTAAGTCATCGCCATCACCTGTTTTCCGTTGGGCTAGAAGCGCTTCCTCGAATTTTCGATTGCAGTCCCCATAGCAGTATATAATGTAACCATCTCTGGCTATGAGGCAGAAACGATGATGCGACCGATTTTTCGTTTCGCAACGTTAATTGGCATGGTTTTTTTTGGTAGTGGAAAACATAATATTATAAATATGAGAGACGATTTGTTTTTAACGTTGGAACGTCGTTGTTGGGTTGGCGCGTACGAAAACAAACCATAAATTACATAGAATATTCGATTTAATAATTTAGTTGAGAAAAGAATTTTGAACTCACGTGGTCGTGATGGTGGCTCGGCTGTTTCCTCCAGTATGCGTAATTCTATTTCCAGCGATTGGATTTCATCATAGCCACGCTGCAGGAGTTTCATGATCTTCTTTATGAATCCAACGTAATCTAAATTATAGAGCAATCAAATAGATTCAATTCAATTCAATTCAATTCAATTCAATTGAACTCACCTCTGGGAAAGTCCTTTGGGCTAACCAGTTCTTTGAAGAAGTCCTGTGCGATTTGTGCTTGTTTCTCCTCATTTTTGAGCCAGTGGCGAAACCAGAAACGCAGTGTCCGTGATTCTTGCGAATGCTTGCCAGAATTCGCGCTCACCAGGAACACGCGGAATTCCAGTGACAAATGTGCGATGCTTTTTTGGCTCTTCTGTCCGCTAACTGTGTCCTTATTTATGATAATGCCTGTGTGATCGCCGCCGGCGACATGGACCCGATCGTTGATCTCGTCGACGAGTTTCCTTTCGATCAGAATTACCGTCGAATTTGCTGTTTTTCCTTTCGGTGTCATTACGACCTGCTCTCGTTCGATGTGTGGCGGTGTGTGACACGAGCTTCGGCTATTCGCGTTGTGATTTGTGTATGCCTCAGTCAGCGACGATATGCTTCCATTCTGACTGTTATTGTTATTGGCTGCCGCTTACATTTCCGTTGCCGTTACCGTTGCCGTAATTTCTGTTGGCAGTGCCATTCTCCAGTGTGCCGTTGCCGTTCGTATACCCATTGCCTTTATAGGGCTTTGGAGGAGGAGGTGGCGGTGCCATTTGTGATTGACTCCTTGCTGACATATTTTTGTCCTGCTGTCTGTGTGTTCGTCTGTGTGTTCGTATGTTTGTTTGGTCGACTATTAATAGCGAATCAATTTTTTGCACGAATTCTTGTGCAGGCTTTAGTGTGTGTTACGGGACAACCTTGATTCCAAAAACACTTTTCCGCTTTGACGGTTTCCTGAAATGAAAGCGCAAACGAAATGGAAGGGAGAGTTAGCAAAAGTTTTTTGAAGCGGAAAATTATATTCATAAATTTGTTATTGTCATAAATAATGTTGCTTGCATTTAATAAATATTTTCAGCAATTTTTTGTATAAATGAAGTTGTGTATATATGTATATACGACTGGAAGATTTACTGAGCCGACTATGCGTGCTTGAGTTTTATTATTTTTCCTTTAACATAGTTTCAATAAAAAAGTTCATTCTTCTTCAAACATCCTTAAGCGAAAATTGATTCACCCAATCGACGATTTTTCCCGAATCATTTCATTGGAATATTTTTTATATTAGGCGTGTTTAAAGCGAGTTAAGATTAAAAACCTTTGAAATTTATTGCTTTTTTATTTAATTCTTAGGTTCGCGTGCTAGTTTTACCGATATCCTCTCGAAGCGTGAAAATTTTCATAATAAAAATTTTGTTCGGAACAAAAAGCATCCCAATAAACCATTACAATTAGAGAATAAGCTTACGAAGAACAACATTTTGTAAGAGTGTGTGTATTTTGATATGTATATAAAAGATGGCTGGGGTATTCGTGGGTGTTATGGAAATCAATAGTTGTCAGAATCGATTTTGAAATCATCATTTATTTTGCGCAGGTGTCTTTGAAATCGATATGGGTTTTGGTAACGGTATCTTTTTCGAAAAATTAAACCGTCTCTCAAATCCATAATTGATTTTCCAAAAAAACTTGCACAAAAAAAATGATTATTTTAAAATCGATGCTGACAACTATTGATTTCCACAACACCCGTGATTATCTCTTTATTCAAAAAAAAAAAAAATAAAATAAAAATTAAAATTAAAATTAAAAATTCGACACTCGCCTGAGCGGGGATTCGAGCTCGCGAACATTGGATTTCCAAGCGCACATGCTTACACTACGCCACGAAAAACCAAGGCAAAGTGTTTCTCTTACTTTTTTAAAGAATTCTAATTTTAGCGCTGTGGAGTTATAATAATCTTACGATACTAAGCCTATAACAAATTTTTTTTTCATACACTTTTTTTCTAATGGTTATTTTATGTTACTTAGGGCTCCCTCATTCCAAAAAGGTCAATTGGTTTGATGGATTTAAGTAGAGTTTTCCGAGATATGGCCCAAAATGTGAAAAAAGTCAATTTTCTCTACTTTGTCCCATATTTAGGGCCATAACTCAATTACAAAATTTGCGTACGGTTTCCACCTTTCCAAATTAGGTTATGCGCTTAACTATCTTATACGGTAATTGAGTTATGGCCCTAAATATGGGGCAAAGTAGAGAAAATTGGCCCGATAAAAATCGACGCAGATAGTGCTATTTGCACTGATAGTGGGATCCTAGCTTAAGGCTTATGTTTATAAGTTTATTATGAGTCTAAAGCGTTTTGGATTGTTGGGTTAATCGGGTTCTGCTCGAAAAAGCTGCAATAATCCCTTAAATAATTTTTTTACAAAAATCAATAAAGCGTTTTCTTCCATCAAAAATGTTAAATCCTTTTTTTTTTGTGTTTAGAAGGCCAAAGTCCATAAGAAAAGAGCATTTAAATCTATTGTAAAAAATGCTGCAAACTAGTGTAATGAGCCAAATATATAAAATAATCATTAATTTAAATTAACGTTATTAAAACGTTATGTTTTAAATTAGATTAAGTTCCTACAATTAATTTCATGGGAAGACATTTGTTTTGTGTTGTCTTCAAGATAATTATGCTCATTGTTAACCTTTCCTCATACAAGATGCCAAAAACTAATTTTGAAAATCAGTTCAGCTCTTGTTATCTTTCAGAGATTCAGAAGAAAACTTTAAGAAGTGTTGTACTTTTGGTATTTTTTCAAAGATTTATCTCAAAGTCTTTTAAATAGACCTAGAATTCATCAATCGTGGCAAATTCGTGAGTTGGGATACGTTAAAAATCAATCAATCATCAACATCGTTCCCTCTTCCTAAAGAAAACTTTGTTTTGTGATTTATTTTGACTTAAAGCGAATTCTCATTTTGCATAGAAATCAAAGAAGTCATCGATATCGAATTCAGACGACGAGCTTTCACTGGGTCAACTGGGAAAGGATTGACAAAGTTGATTGACAGTCATGCGAGAGTAACTCCGCAGCGTGAATCCATATAAATCAAAAGAAGATCGATGAAACGTGATTAGATGCGAGAAAAAGTGGGGGAGAAGAGAGAGAGAACGATAGAAAGAAGGAGACAGAGAGAGAGAAGAACAAAAGAGAAACCAAAGAAAGAGTTCAAATATCAGCGGCACTTCGCACCTTTTTAGCTTCCGCCCATTCGAGCTCACGCAACATGGATTTGTAGCAGCAGCGAACTTTCGCTTTTCGTGCACAAAATTAAAAGTCACAAGAATGCATCCCCCAGAATTGGCCTCATGTCGCATAACAGACGAGCACGTTTATGGGAAAATGGCTAGACAAACGGTTTTCGCTTCCGCTATGCGCCCAAAGTACTTTACGCACGCAAGCGAAAACAAGTGAAGAAGGCCAAAGGCTGAATGGCTCGGAAAAAGGAGCACCACATACATACAATGCCTACTTATGTATGTACATAAAGGGCTGAAGAGCATATGGAGAAGGACGATTCAAGCGCTTCGCTTTGGGGGTGGAACAACGTAATTTATGTGTTGGTGTACGGCAACGTAATCAAAATTACGTCCACATTTCAAATTCCACTTTATCTGGAATTCTACACGCTCTGGCTGTGGCTGCGATGGCGCTTGGGGTGTGCTCGCTCGTGTGCCAGCAAACGCCACGTGAAAACGAGCAAAGTTACACCAAGAGTTAACTTGCATAAGCTAAGGGCAAATGACCCCTTAACAATGTTTGCGATGTTATGACGATTTATGGCGGCAAAGTCGGCAGAGTCAGTCATTTAGAATTTAAATAAAATAAGCAATTCAGAAAAAATACCAGAACGAGTTAAGGAGTGAACTGAACTGAAGGCAAAAGTTCAATGCTCCGTCGCGGGAGATAGAACAATATGACCCAGTGAAATTTATTTCCTACAATAGCTAATTAGATTATTTCCATCAACCCGTGTAAGCCTCCAGTGAACGAGTCCGACTGCGAATTACAATGAATTTGTCATTAAAGCGGAATTGCCTTTTTTCCATGACTCCATATAAAGGCCTATGGAATTATCCAATGGGAATGTTCAACAAGGAAAAAACGCAATAAGCACTCAAATAATCATGAAGGTGGAACGAATGCCTCAAATTTGCGCTTTGGGAAAAGGATTTGGCTGCCACTGCTGCTGCAACTGCGACTGAAAATGCCACTTGAATGCCATAACTTTAATTAAAAAGGGTTCAGAGTCCGAAAGAATGGGATGAGTGGATTTCTAACTGTTGCGCCTACGGGAAGTAATTCTAAAGCGGAAATTACCGTAGGAGCAATCATCAATTTCGTCTGCGAATTCAATTAAAATTCATAAATTTATTATTGCAGAATTTTATTGGCATTTCAAGCTTTTTTGTCGTCTCCATATGTGAGTGTATTCACCTTTTTTTTTGGCGATTTCGTGAGGATTCGATTTTAATTTGAGGTAGAAGCATCCAAACTTGTTCAGGTACCTATTAATTTATTATTCAGGTATATTCTCGATTTAGAGTTCAAAGTTTTTTTTATAATTAAAAATTCAATAGTCGACTTGAAGTACCGCCCTTAAAAATTCGTATATGAGTGGAAATCAAGAGGATATATACCTCCTTTTAAGACCTGAAAATGCCTTGAAAATAATGAAAGATATTTAAGTTTGATCTAGTTAATCGAAATTCGATATGCGTCAAATACTTTAAGATCGCCCACAAATCAATCTGCAGATATAATAAAATAAATTAAAATATTAACAACGCTTCTGAGATCACATTCCCATACCTCAGGAGGAGCACGAGCGAAACCGAAAGGAGGTTAAGAAAGCCTAAGAAGAAGCTTCAAAGCAATTTGAACACGATGCCTTAAAAGATAAAGAAACATAAAACATTGAATCACTTTTGATTCTTTGCTAGGAATAGCACACTTTCGATTATTCGTATTTAATAGAAAATTCCAACCATCCTCCTATGTATCTCCAATCATTAAAAATAAATTATTTAAAAAACAAATAAACAAACAAAAAATGCTTGCTGTGAAATTCTTAATGAAAATTTTCTACAAGTAAAACAATCGCATTTTTCGAGGCACTGAAAATTAGGTCCGACGTTACCGCACCTTTTTAGTTATGCCTACTTTATAGCATGCCGCCAGTATTGGCTTCTCGAACGCCACGTGTCAATCTCCCATAGTTGAATAAATAAAAGTTGTGCAACTGCGTTTTGGATGAATGACTTCCGAAGAGAAGCAAAAAATCAGTCTTTTTTAATTACAAATTCCGAGAGCTTAAGCCGAGCCTTTTATTTTCGATTTATTTTGTTGCGTTTTGAACTCAAGACTCCAAAAATTTCGGTGTCTTTGGAAACGATTCCCTTTACAGAGTTACTTGTTAACCAGTAGATGAATTCTCGACATATAAAATGGCGAGCACTAGGACATGCCAACAGGCCCCGCAGAGGTCTATGAAACCAGAGACATTTTTTTTCAAACCCATCGATAACCTCTTCTTTTTTTCGTAGTGTTGTTTTCTGGAAAGAGAAGGCCTCATTGTGGGCCTGTTATGACAACAGACGATAATGTATTCACACAATATATACGACATTTTTTGCTTGAGAGCGGCCATCGGACAGACTAGTAAAATAAGGTGGAATATATTTTTCCCCAAAAATTGAGATCATTCTGTATTGAAGCATAGTTTGGCGGACTTTATATGGGTTCTGTTGGTTTGGAAATTACTGCAGTATTCGACGGATAAAAGTAACATCGAAAGCATCACATACCATTCGAAAATTACGATAACATAAATTATGACACTTCTAACGGAACTTAGCAGGGAAGTATTTCGTATACAGTATACGTATTTATGGAAGTTGTTACCCGGACTCTAAATATTCTGAGTCATTTTTAAACATTGTTCTCAAATTACCATTCTACCTATAAACCCAAAAAAAAAAAATTTATTTGATAATAGCTTCCACAAAATATAAATAACAATTTCATTTGACATTTTCACATTAAGTCGTTAATTTTTTTCGTCACACTCCATCGACAGTTGTCAAAGGAAACGAAGATATTAAAAACGAAGCAATTACGAACTATCGCAAAAAGCTATTTCGTATCTAATCAGCAAGTAAACACCTTTTTTTACAGCCATTCTATCTTTTCCGATTGACTCGAATGACTCATACCACCCCTAACGAATTTTTAAATAGAAAACAATAAAATATAATTTCGAGCGCTTAACTAAAACGGAGGAACTTCCCATGCGAATGTGACGACGTCATTTAGTTTACTGTAAAAATTTTCTCTTAGTCATTAATTTTACTTCATTACTGAAGCTTTCGAAGGTGCGTAAAAATGGGGGCCTCGGCGCTCACCTTTGAGAGAACGTGATATGAAAACTAATAGAATAATGAGGTCTTATGCTATACAATGGAGCCCCTTATAAGTACCTACATATACACTAAGCGAGGAATTATTGTGTGCCTATAAGATATGATTGCTGTAAGAGATCCAACTCTACTGAATTTCTTCTACGAATTAAGTCCACAGCAAAGAAATCTCCCTTCGAACGGGGTTTCACTGTATCCAAAATGAATGAACCGTAAACATTTAAATCACCAAAAAAAAACACACAAAATATTACCGAAAACAATTTCCAAAAATTAGCGTTCATTTTAATTATTCTGAGTAGATTTATTTTGCTTATTAGGCATTTTTAATGAGAGCCATCTGGAAGCCATTGAAATTGGATACGAACACAAATTTTTTGACTTTTTATGGCATGCCAAATTATGGCTAAGGTCGTGCAATTGAGTAGAAGAATTATTTTTTTTTTTGCTTTCTACCGAAAATTTTAATGGGATTTTCGTTATTTGTTTTCGTCAAAAAATTTCATGCTCAAAATATTGCCTTCGAAGTGGGCACAGACGTTCCAAAAGATAGTCCCGCTTCCGCATTTGCTCGTGATATCATATTCGATGGCAATTTATTGCTGTTTGATTTTCTGATGCTCTTCGCAAGTAGTGTTTATTTTATAATCGCTATTGTTTATATCGCTGGAAATTGTTTACTTCAGAATTTTTATAAATTTCGGATTCGGGAGATTTTTATGAGAATTAGCGTAAAAATACTTTTTCGTTTCGAATGAATTAAAGAACAAAAAAAGATTCGCCTATAAATGCACTTTTGTGCGGTATTGAAATGAATATGTATTATTACATAATTTGAATTGAGGTACTGAACTTCATTGTTTAGGAGAGAACATCTGCATTGGCAAAGCTCTTAAATCCGATCAAGATCATTTTACTCGTTTTTTTATTTTGTCACTTTTCCATCAAAGGCCTTAACAGATTGATAGAGAGAGGTTGAAAGATAGAGAAAGTCATGGAGGGAGACAGGTAAGAAAAGAGAAAGAGTGAGAGATAGGTACAGTGAGAGAGAGAAAGAGAAAGAGAGAGAAAGAGAGAGAAAGAGAGAAAGATAAAGAGGGGGATAAAGAGAAAGAGAGAGATAGAGAGGGAGAAGAAGAGAAGGAGAAGAAGAGAGGGAGAAGAAGAGAGGAGAAGAGAAGAGAAGAGAGGAGAAGAAGAGAGGAGAGAAAAGAGAGAAGGAAGAGAGAGAAGAAAAAGAGGAGAGAGAAAAAAAGGAGAGAGAAAAAAAGGAGAGAGAGAAAAAAGGAGAGAGATAAAAAAAGGAGAGAGAGAAAAAAAGGAGAGAGAAGAGAGAGAGAAGAGAGGAGAGAGAGAGAAAGAGGAAGAGAGAGAGAGGAGAGAAGAGAGAGAGAGAGAAGAGAGAGAAAAAGGAGGAGGGAGAGAGAGAAGAGAGAGAGAGAGAGAAGAGAGAGAAAGGAAAGAGAGAGAAGAGAGAAAGAAGAGAAAGAGAGAGAAAGAGAGAAGAAGAGAAGAGAGAGAAGAGAAAGAGAGAGAGAGAAAGAAGAGAAAGAGAGAGAGAAAGAGCGAGAGAGAGGAGAGGAGAGAGAGAGAGAGAGAGAGAGAGAGAGAAGAAGAGAGAGAGAAGAGAGAGAGAAGAGAAGAGAGAAAGAGAGAGAAGAGAGAGAGAGAGAGAAGAGAGAGAAGAGAGAGAGAGAAAGAGAGAGAGAGTAGAAAGAGAGAGAGAGTAGAAAGAGAGAGAGAGAGAAAGAGAGAGAGAAGAGAGAGAAGAGAAGAGAGAGAGAGAGGAGAAAGAGAGAGAAAGAGAGAGAGAGAGAAAGAGAGAGAGAGAAGAAGAGAGAGAGAGAAGAAAGAGAGAGAGAGAAAGAGAGAGAGAGGAAAGAGAGAGAGAGAAAGTGTAAAGAGAGAGAAAGAGGAAGAGAAGAGAGAAGAGAAAGCGCAGAGATGAAGAGAGGAAGAGAACGAAAGAGAATGAAGAGAAGAGAAAAGCGAGCGAGAGTAGAGCAAAGAGAGAAGACGAGAGACAGCAAAAAGAGAGAGATAAGTAAGGGAAAAGAGCGCACTGAAAGATGGAAATGAATGAAAGACAACTGAGCTCGCCTCGCGTATATGAAAGGTAAGGACTTATATGCCTGGGAGGCTTCAAAGCGCCAAAAGAAATCTAGAAGGCACGAAAAAGCATTGAGACGAAAAGCTGTCTCTAATATGGAAACTTTAGAAGCGACACTCAAACACTAAGGGAAATATGATATTCAAAAGCCATGTACTGAATTGACCATACAACAACACATATAAAGGTTATATTAAGTTTCCAACTAATTCGTGAAAGCTAGCTTCCACATCGCAATGAAACTTTAAAGCTTTATTCTCTAGAAATTGCATACAAACGCCACCAGAACTAAAATCTAGCCCGGTCCAAAAGTCGCTTTGAACGGCCTGTTCTCTTTAGCTGGCAACACCTTTTTAAAGCAGACTAAAAGCAAGCTGCAAATAAATATATTTTCAAAATGCCCATGTCTGAAGTTGAAACTCTAATACAAAACAACGACCAGCAATCGATAAAGGGTTAACGTACTGTTAAGTGTTTCCGAACTAACCGGAAACCTCAGCCTTCCACATCGCAATGAAACAAAGACTTTTTCCACACAAATTGCAATACAAATCGCCATAACAGAAACTAAAAAGGCGTTAACGATTGCTCGTGATTGTGAGTTTTCAATGTGGGAAATGCAACAAAAAAAATATAGAAAAAAAAGATAGCGGTCGTAGAGTGCTTTGATGATTACCTTCGCCGTTTTATACTTTTCCAGCGAACGGAAAAAACTTGTTATGTGGGCAAGCAACCGATTAAAAGTCTTCGAAGAGCAACGGAATTCGCAATAGACACATCAATCACTTTCAAGACGGCGCAAGCAACGCTGAATATTAATTAATGATAAGTAAAATTAATAAATTTAATAGTAATTTAAATTTCATTTATAGCATTTTATTTTTATCAATTGTTATATGTAGTTCATAAGGCTTTTAGGTTATTGATTAAAACATGTTTAGTAAATAAATTGAAAATAAAAACATTCTGCCATATTTGGCTTCATTCTGGCCTACATTAGCAGAGATTTCGCTTATCGTCTTCACTGAATTTAGCATTGATTTAGAATGATTTAGAAAGAGAATAAAATAGCTCGAGAATTGGAGCAAAAACTGCGCAATTCTTTACATTTTTATTATGGAAGAATTAATAAAATCTCTGAGTTCGCTGCTGTGTTTCAAAATCATCTCGAGCACATAAATCATGCAGTTGTAAATAGTTGCGTGTAGCTGAAACGGCCATATGGCCAGCAATAAAGCGAGTTTCGTTCTGCTTTTATTTTTATAGTTATCTTTTAAAATTGTAGTATTCATTGGAAGACATTACTAAAATTAACATTCTTGAACCGCACAACCATAAAATGTCATTGAAAATCGCCTAAAATTGCGAAAGCGAAATGATGTACGTGAAATGGAATTTCTTCGTTTTTTATAGAGCCATCAATTGATTTCAATTTAGACGTGTTTCGGAAGGTCTATTTCATTGTCATTTCAATTTGATTTGATGAAAATTAAATAGTCAATCAGATAAGTTTCATCTACGACGTTTTATGACAATGCGCAAAATTCTTTCCACATGCGAGAAATTGCCTCAAACTCTCAAAAAATTCACATATGGGCCAAAATTCTTTTAAATGCCTAAATTTCTGTCTCTGTCTACGAAATCCAGTGTTCGTAAAAGAGCAAATCAAATTAATAACAAATTAATTTTACCTAAAATTTTATTAATAACGAAATAAAATACTCCAGTTCAATTGAAAAAAATCGATTATTACCAAACCTCCACCTTGTTTACTAGCAAATTAAACAGAAACATTGTTGTCTTGTTTGGCAAGACAAGACAAGATAAGACAACAATGTTACTGTAATTTCCGAAGAAAAAAAAATGTAGTTTCGTTTTTAATAAATTTTTTCTTAAAATTAATTTTTTATTAATTTGGTTTGCTCCCTCAGAAAAACTGAATTTCATTGACAGGGACAGAAGGCAAGACAATTAAAAAGAAATTTGGCACATATAACGAAAGCAACAATAATATTTACAAAAATAGCCAGCCTCTGAATCAGCAAGTCTAAGTGGCAACAAAGTAACACCAATTTTTTAAATTATTTGTCTAAAGGATACGATGCTCCGGTTACTCTTCCGGTTTTTGGTATATCATTGAAGCTACAAGTGCTTCAAAAACAGCCTTCCCCCTATTAACCATTCTAGAATTCGATAACTGTAACACAAGAAGTTGAGCCAATGTGATTGGACTTTTTTTTTACACTGATAATGACAATTGCATATCTGAAGACATGAATGAATGAAGGTAATTAGAGTATGTTACGCTTTCGAATTTTCTCAGGCCTCTGATGATGGTAGGAAATCGTCCGAAAACATTTAATTTTATTTAATACGACTCCGAAACTTTGAACTCAATCGAATGTCTTTGTGACAGATAACCTTCGTCCATTCGTTACGTTAACAGTGATAGACCAAACGGAAGGTCAAAGTCAGTCTTCGAAAGCAATCTTCGTTTCGAATCTTCGGAGAGGGAAAACTATGAGTGAAAAAATAAAAAAACCAATGGACAATAGAAACCACATTCGTTTCAAAGTGTTGCTCGTGGGCGATGTGAAAACGATTCAATTCGCACGCAAGGCGATAATAACAATAAAATTGATTCAAAGGACAGTTAAAACTTATGTCAAGAGATCAAAATCCAAGCTTATTTTTTTTGTTAATTGCAAGGAAAATAAAAATTATTAACTATTATTAACTGAAAAAAAAAAATAAAAAGATTATTTGGGCGTGTAACAAATAGAAGAAGAAATCTCCTCCATCAATTAAGTAGTTTATCGCATGTGACAAAATCTTTTTTTTTTGCGAGATATTTGCTAGTTTTAGTTTAAAATAAATTATTTATGTAAAAATTCATCGCCAAATACAATTTCCACCAAAAAGTGTTTGTAACAACACAAGTTTTTTTTTACGAATGAATTAATTTGAATAATCCCTCTAGAATGCTAGTTTCTTAGTTACTTAAATCCCACACATTTGATGGCATGCAAATTCGATGTGCATAAATCAAAGCGAATTTCTGAAAAGTGGTTTCAATCTAATGTGGGCGAAGCTGTAAATTCACTCACAATAAAGGGAAGAATAGAAGAGAAGGGGAGAGGAGCTGATAGCACCCAATAGTTTTTCTTTTTTAAATGTTCGATTTATTTTAGAATCCAATGGACACGATGGTCCTTTCCCTGTTTAAAGTACTTTTTTATATTATTTTAGTTTTTTGTTTTTGAATTTAGAGAGAACGGACCCCAAGGAAATTTGCACCTCTTAGAAGTAAATCTTCGATTAATCAATTAATTTTTGATTAAATAAATTTAGTTTTTTAATAAACCTTCATGCACGCGGTACACTGTTGGGATATCTTGGGGATTTTTCCTACCGCACACGGCAGTAAAGTACCAATATATTTAAAAAAAAGTGGACTCTTTATAGCTCGATTGTTAAGAGAAATTTAAAGAAAATGCGAGCTAACGAGTTTAACAAGAACTTCGGCATACAGTATTCCCGGATATGAGAACCGTGCAAAATTCACGAAAAATAGTGGTTATAAGCGCGGCTTCTTGTATGAAAATTTAAGGCAAATGACACAAATTCGCGTGCATAGAAACAAGGAGTTCTTATATCCGGGGTGCAAATATCCGTGGCAGACTGTGCATTATTTCAGCGGAAGGAAATGGCGTTTTTTTCGACCCACTGAAGTTTTCGACTTAACGAGGTTCGAGTTTTAGAGGTTCCACTGCAGCCCATTTAAGGTTTTTATTCATTTTTTTTTTTAAATATATGGATACAGTATTCCGGGGTATGAGCACCACCAAAGACTCAAACAATTTTGTCGTTTTAAGCGAGTTGAGGAGATTGATGATGAAGCATGATAATGGCACAATTTTCGTCCCATTTTATTTTCTAGCAGTATACGTTCCGTGAATACAGTAGGTACATTGAATTAGAGGGAATTATTGGTAAGAATTTTATTGAGAAGGAAAGGTAAGAAAGTATAGTAATCTTATCTTCTCAAAAAAACTTCTCAATGATGGAACTGTAGGATTCACCTGAACCTCATTAGAAGCAATTCGATAGAGTCCAATGACACAGAGAGTAAGCTGGCGTGAAGATATTGCAGCTCGCTCAATTTTAATCGGTGAGCCCAAAACTAGTAACTCGGGCATAATTTTTTGCATTCGATTTTCGTATTCTGATGGATGTGATGCAGTGAGTGGACAAGTAAAAACTGAGAGAATTTTCGTCACTTTGCACATTGGGAAGCACAATGCCAAATGATCGCAATTGTTTATACTTTTAAAATTATGAGAATTTACATTTTTTTCATTTTCATTCGCGTGGCGTAAGTGTGATTTTTCTTATGATCAGCAAAGGAATTCTGATTTGCAACATTCGCGTGTATAAAGTGCCATAATTAATAAAAATATTGCAAAAAAAAAAAAAAAAAAAGATGAAAGCCGAGATACATATTGCGTTATATGTGTCAGATATTTTAACGTTGCTCTTGTGAAAAGAAAAGATAAAGAAAACAAAAACACGAATTTCTGCTAAGTTCATTGTAGTCTCTGCTCGTTTCTAGGACAGCACCCACACTTTCATTTTCAAGCACCTATCAGAGGCTCTATTCCGAAAATTCTGTGCTGAAACTCGAACACATAAATCTGACGAGAAAAGAAAAAATTCTTTTAAATCAAAACATTTGGTCAAAGAAAATGCTGCAATCTTTTGGATTTTCTTCGTGTGTTTCGGCTACACTTGAAACTTGACTCATGAGAAATACATACGAACATATGTACCTACATATGTACATAAGTGAGGACGGAAGAATCATCGTTACCAAACAAATGCCAATGAATTGCTCTTTTGCTTCTAGGAAAATCTTTTTTTTTTTTTTTTTTGAGAACTGAGAATAGATTTCATAGTAGCTATCTTCCGATGGCATCTCCTAAAATACGAGCCCGATCGACAGCATTGACCAAACGGAAAAATCGTCGATGAATCAATACGTAGGCACCGGAAAATGAGTGACTCATGCCATGTGGAAATGATGGAACCAAAGTAACACTCACTTTGCGGCATTTCTAGTCACTTTTGTGATATGCACAATGAACTAGCAAGCACAGGCACGAAAAAGTCAATAGAACTTGCGTTCCATGGGAAATAAAAATATAAAATAAAAGAAATAATAATAAAAACTACAGAAATAGTATCACCCTTCGTTAAGTGTCAGTGTCTGTCGAAAAAAACTTGCAACACTTTTTCGTTCGCAATGAAATTTCGTGAAATGTATCTCGGGAAATGTGCAACGCATCTAAGATTGTGCGTGCCTCGGCCCTGATAGGACCACATCAATTGAGGCACGCAAAAGTTCGGGAAATGGAGAAACAAACTTAAAAATAGAAATTCGAAAATCGAAATAGAAGCAAAATGAAAACAATTTCAATTGAAAGGGCTAATTAAAACTTTAATTAAGAAGGGAAATTGTCGTCTTGCTGATCAAAAATACAAGATCATGAAATTTGATATAAGTATTTCTTCTGGGCATTGACAATTAAAGAAGCTCCCCCGTCGGTTCTTAGTTTCCACACGGAGCTTAAAATGGAATTTCATTTAATTTTTATGATTTTTCTTCTTCAAAAAAAAAATAAATTTTAAATCGCAAGATTTTTCAAATCGGTTTGAATTCGTTTATGGACTAAGGTACATAAAAAGGCCAGAAGGGAAATTTCATCAGAAAAGTCTACTGTAAGCAGTGGCGGATTAAGACAATTTGCCGCCCTTAGGCAGTTGGGATTTTGCCGCCTCAGAGAGCTGTCTATCACATTAGCAGTTAAAAAAAAAAAAACATGTGTATCCAAAAAATAAACATTAGGTTAGGTTAGGTTAGTGTGGCTGCCACCAAGGGTGACACACTTAGGCACCATATGAGCCCGTTGCGATACCACGTATAATGGGAAAACAAAGAAAACCCGAAACTGAAAAAGCGACACAAACATCCACAACCTCAGCAGACAGTCAAACCCAGGGCCTGTCGTTTCTTAAATTGGCATCGGAACAGAGGCCGACAAAGAAAGATATGTACATATGTATATACATAAGTAAATTTTACTTCTTAGGGATAATCTCATTAATTACCTTTAGGCTGAGAACACACCAGATCAAACGAAACGAAACTTTTTCAAAAACAACAGTCCATTGTGACTTATGAGAGCGAACACACCAGATTAGTCAAAACGAAACGGTTTTGAATAAGAAAGCAAAGGGTTTCTCTTGACGGTTTGTTTCGGTGTGTTCTCAGCCTTAAAGAGATGCCGAAATCAAAGCAAAATAGTATTCGTGATTTAAGGTGGAATAGAATGCATATCTTGCTAAATGTAGAGCCTGTGACATGTGGAATTGCCCAGAAGGTAAAAGAAGTGGAAAACAGCCTCAAGTGCGAAGTACCGTTTGGTAAATAAATCCTTTTCAATATTTTTTTAATAGCTCAATTGAATTTTCCTAAAACATTGGGAGTAAAATTATTGCTCAACGGCCTTTTACAACATACCAACTGCATCTGAAGAACTTCTAAATGCCACTTTCGTAAAGGAAAAGTAAAATTTTTCCACCAAAAGGCATATGGGCTAAAATTCTTTTTAACGCCTATACTTTTGCCCCTGTCAATGAAATTCATTTTTCATGAAGGAGCAAATCAAATTAATAACAAATTAATTTTAACAAAAAATTTATTAATAAAAAAGTAAAATACTCTAGTCGAATTGAAAAAAATCAAATATTACCAAAACTCCATTTTGTTTACTTGCAAATTACAGTAACATTGTTGTCTTGTCTTGTCTTGTCTTGCCAAAGAAGACAACAATGTTACCGCAATTTGCGAGTAAACAAAATGGAGTTTTGGTAATATTTGATTTTTTTTAAGTCGACAAGAGTGTTTTATTTTGCTATGAATAATTTTTTTGCTTAAATTAATTTGTAATTAATTTGATTTGCTCCTTCATGAAAACTGAATTTCATTGATAGAGACAGAAATTTAGGCATTAAAAAGAATTTTGGCCCATATATTAGATTAGATAGTCTACGTTTCGAAATCACTTCATATGTTAAAGAGTTTAAGTTTATGGATAACTGCCTTTGGGGAATCCAGATGCAAGGATAAACATGTCTTCGAAAGCGATTAATGCACTTCCTTTTTGACTGAAGTCGAGTTGAGCAGGTATTATATACTATCATAGAAAAATAAATATATTATAGAAAATTATTTAGTCCCTTCTATTTTTATTTGATTCGTTATGAAATAAATCAACATAAACGCTCTCTTGACATCAATTAGTCGCTGTTCATATTACGTCCCTCGCCTTCAAACCAACTGTGTCGATGGTGATTTGCCACCTAATATGAACAGCGACTTAAAGATCTTCATTGGCTATGCTTATAAAGGAAAGATTTGAAGAAATTCCTTTTTATCACCACAAATGTCTCGAAAACGCGGAAGATTAATTATCAAAAACTCCTACTTTCAGCCTATTTGACTAATTTTAGGCACATTTATATTAAGCTCTTTTAAAATTGATTCATCTTCTTTAGTAAAAATTAATAAAAATTTAAAATCCAATTAAATTTTTCCACCTTTTGTGATAGAACTAAACAAACAAACAAAAAAAAACACCCACATCAACACAAAACCTTCAAAGAAGTACGGAGGGACCATTTTCGTTCGACTGTAAGAAGAGAACAGCTAAACATTGGACTCTAAAGAAGGCTATAATCCTTGAAGTATTGCAGCACAAGGAATTAGCTGAATCATTTTCTAAGCCACTGAAAGCAAATCAGCCTCAACCTCATTTCAACCGCTTGCATGCATATCGCGCCACACAAAAAAAAAATAAAAATAAATAAAAAAATCAATAATGAAGTAAATATGAAAGCGAAAAGTACGAAGAAACAAAAAAGAGTTCAAGAAAGCACGGAAAAATACAATTTCCAATGAAAGTGAAATCCTAAAAAATGAGTTATTGTGGTAAGAAAAAAAAGAAGGAAACAATTTCTTTGTTACTAAATAAAAAGTCACGGTGCACTCCGCAAAGTGACCTCATGCGGCCGGCCGCATGCACTTCGTGACGAGTTCGCCGTCGTTACGGTCAGTTGGATTAATGCAGTATGATTATTGCACTGGAGCATGCGATTTGTCAGACCAAAACAAGGGAGCATGTTAAAAATAAAAAAATAATAAAAAATAAAATAAAATTTGTCGTCCTAATGACGGACGTGCTCTCATCTGCCTTATTTTTTTGCTCGCGAGCAGAGCACTTTGCGTGGGAGTTGAACTAGGCCAAGAAAAGTGATTGACAAAGGGACGGAAGGACTGTGCGATATGCATAGCTTTCCAAAAGGCATATTTTTTTTTTTTTTTTCATTTTATTTATTTTGTTTTATTGTGCTTGACCCGCCGGAAGAAATTCCATTTGGCATAGAGCCAAACACATTCGAATTCATGTGTGAAATCGCTCAAGTGCGTCATTCTCTCCTTCGGTCGCCAAAATTGGGTTAAAAGTTCACTCAGACCGAGTCTTATGCCAAATCTTATGGCAAGACAAGCGTGAAAAAGAAAATTTTGATCTAATTCTATGGTGGAAAATCTATTTATCCATCAGAGATTTCAAAATTCATTTTCCGAGATAAACTGAAATTGCAATTCCGAAGGGAATGTTGATGATGATGATTGCTACGCTCTATTTATTCCGTCGCCCATCGTGGAGCATAGAAAAAAATTGAATGAAAAGAATATTGAAAGAACTAATGAAAGGCTTTCTGACATACTTATTGAGAAGAAATTCTCTAAAATTATCGAGTTTAAGCAATGATGGATAGGGCAGTCTTTGATTGAGAAAATTTCATTGAGAAAAATCTCAAATATGACATAAGAAGAAAGCTGAATGTGGAATCGATTGAGAGATTACTTCATTGAAACCGTCAATTTCGCCGGTTATTTTTAAAGACACTCACTAATGTCCTGCTTCCGTTCCCCATTCATCTTCATCAATATTTAACCAGCCTAGACGATGTGTTCCAATTTCTAAAGCTGAATAGATGGCTAAATTTAGTCCGTTTTAACCCATTATATAGGTACCCATTTCAATTGAAACAGAATCAAATTTTTATTTTAAAAATAATTAGATATGAAAAACATTAAAATTTCTTTTTCGCTTTGGCAATTTCCTCTCAAAAGCAAATTCTTTTTATATCGAAGCAAAAATGTTTCCACGTATAAAAAAAAAAGAATATTCAGCATAAAATAGAAGCAAAAGTCCACTTTTCTGCCTTTCATACAATTTTTCATTTTCGTTTCAGCAGAAATGAAATCTCATCGTTGTTTTTTTTTTTTGTTTGTTTGTTTTTTTTGGCATGGATAATATAAACAAATAAATAAGACCCAATTTCATGTGCCGCGATATGCCAAAATTCTTTTTTAATTGAACATAAGCCAAATGGTGGAAAAATGAACAATTTAAGATCTCAAACAAAATTTAAGTATTTTTAAAGTGCTTCCGCGCCTGCATTGTGAATAAATAAATAGGTGAGTCGAGAAGTTTACCCGGACAATTTTTCGTTCTTTCTTTCGTTTTTCATGCAGGCTTAACCCGCTAATGCCACAATTCAATCAATAAAAAGTAAGAACCACGAATCTAAAGCCAAACTGTGCTAGTTCCAAAAGCCGACAGACGACTTTCATATCTAGAATATGCTAAACACAATAGTGATATTGATTATTTTGGGATTGGCTCAGATAACGTAGATTTTTGCATTTAAAGGTGGATCTCTAAAGTATGCAGCATAAAATTTTTTTCTTAAAACATTTAACTTGCTCCAAAATTAATTTCGATTACGCGGTCTTGTCAAAAAACATCACATCTTTTAAAGTTCTTTTTGAAAACAGTTTCTTTAAACTGAAAAAATATATTTTTTTTAAATCGAAAGGCAACAATTTTCCCCCTAAGAGTATGCTTCATTTTTTTAAACAAATGTTATGGAATGAAATTGAAAGGCAACACTCATATAATACCAATTAACGTTGCGATAATAACGAAGTTTTCCGAAGGAATTCTTCTAAATACAAGTAATTAACGTAGTCGTCATTATTCTGTTATAAATATACATGAACTGAATATATATTTTTTTTAAATGAAATTAGTCATAATTCTTAAACCGCGATATCTCAAAAACTAGAGCCAAACTAAAAAGCGGTTAATGGGACTGAATTCAGCGCCACTAAATTATGTTGTCGGTAAAAAAAAGTACCAAATTCGAGCACATTGTAGTTATTATTATTTATTTATTTATTTTTTTTTTTTGTAATTTGTTCGGAGCCAGGAATTGGAGGGTTAAGACTACAAATAAATTCACTGTGATCAGAACATTTAAGCTCAATCAACTAAGCTAATACAATTTCGAACGTGATTTCGACAAAATCGGACTTCGATGACATCATAGCTCTACATTTAACTCAATTAACGCGGGAAATGTGAATCAGAGCGGCTCTTCGAAAATATCGCTTAAAAACCTTTTCTTTTTATGACTTTAATTTCATGTTTTTGATTTTTTTTTTTTTTTCTTTTATAATCGAGTATTGAAGTCAAGAAAACAATTCGAATAAACATGATAAAAAAAATTAATTGTTTTTGTACTTCATTTAAATCTTGCATTTAAACACACAAAGAGGACGATAAAAATTGTAAGAAATAATATTATGTACAACCTTAATTCAACCTCTTTGCAATTGGTTCCTTATCGAAATATTAAGTTATTATATTCCTACAGCATTCCTACATGTTTAATATCTCGAAATGGCCTTGAAGTAGTGCAATGTAAGATTTTCAATACAAAATTCCCCGACTTAAGGAGAATGGCAAGCCGGGCAAATGCCCAGAGCGGCACTGCGAGGGGCGGAAATTTCACATAGATAAGCAAAAGCATAAGTGCCATCATTGGGCCGCAAATATTGTTTTTGCCCAGTGTACCAGAAAGGCTGGATGCAATAACTTTGTACGAATAACTAAAAAGCTGAAGAGGTCTTTCATTATCGGCTTGTCAAGACCTCTAAATTCAAAATCTGCTATCGAGCATTCCCCTTAACTTTGTTAACAAAATTTTAAGCCCAAATATATATTCCAGTATTATCAAATTTGACCGTCAGCAAAACCTTTTAAGCTATTTGGTCCGACTAATTTATCGATGATGCGAAATTGCTAAAAATAGATTCGAAAAAAGACTTTGGCCGTTTGGAGTCATCGTTTAAATTACAATTGAAATTGCACACAAGGGACAAAGAAAGAACAAAATAGACATAATAGAACTCGTCAGATGACTCACAAATATAAAACTCGTTTCATTTCCAATTCATAAACATTTAATGAGGGCAGAGCAAAGCCTTTCAAAAAAAAAAAAAATATATATATATATAAAAAAAAGCTTACAGTGACAATGAAAATTATCCATTCAAGCGATCTTTTGTTTGGGGTCTTTTGTTTTAAGGTAAATAGACGATTTGATTGTGATTTTATTTGATTTTCTTTTTCAAAATCGCTCAAAAGTATCATAAGACAACAAAATATATTGAAATTATGAATATATATGAGGCCTTGAGAGCAACAAGAACGTCCTGTATACTGCCAAAGTGCCAAAACGTCCGAAATAACTGCAGTCGATCATACACTCAGACTCAGGGTATTCCTTCTTTATCAGCCTCACCGGGGGCTATCTGAAATCAAAGTCACAGACATCGCTCGGTTCATCAGGAAGTCTAATTGGCTTCCCCATTAAATAGTAAGGGGCAAGTCGTGTCATCATCTACTATGCCTACGTGAGCGAAAGCTGCCACTACTACCTACCTACACTCAGACTTGGAACGAATAAAGTTTTCAATGCAATAAATGTTATACTGACGCTATCTCTCGTTGACTTGAAACATCAATTTTAGGTCATATTGCTTGTTTAAAATTCAGCTTTAGACGACGATAGGGCCCCATATATATTTTATTATTAAATTTTATTATCCTTATGCCGTTTTGGTACTCGCGGCCTTATATATAATATAGATATATGTAATTTCAAGCCCTTATAACCGGGGTCTTATTAGTCCGTGTTTAGATTAAGAGAGACACTGGAAGGAAACACATGAGAGTGACAGAGACTAAAGACATTCCATCTCCGTTACTCTCATGTGTTTCCTTCCAGTGTCTCGCGTTTTGTCTCCCTGTCTAAACGGGGACTTAACGCTTTAAGAAGGGCACAATCTGAAGATTTATATAAGTTCATGTACCTATGTTATTTTTAAAAGGAGAAGGTTTTCAATATCGAGAACATCCTTCATATTTATAGGCGTACTTTCGTGTGCTTTTCTGTTGTCCCAATTATAAATAAATAGTTCAAAGTGGTCGTGAAATTGTTATCCGGTTAAAAGTAGTCGAAAACGACTAAGAGCGGAAATTTTCGAACAAAAATCAGCCACGAAAATAGGCCGCTTTGAGGAGATTTCATTTAACGAGTGCGCGGGAGATATCTTGTCGTCCTAAGTCAAAAAATACACTCAAAATTGAATTGAAAAAATCACGATTTCTTGGAGGCCAATTTTTCATTTGAACTTTAATACAATCAAACTCATTATTTGAGCTCAAAAAGACTCTATTACCCGAAGGCCATGACTAGGTTCTCAATGAGATACTTATTTGAATATGTAACTATATAAATTTGTAGGTTGGGGTTTTCACTCGTACATAACATTTTGTTATACCTATTTAATCGAATTCGTTGCCATTGACTTAATTAACAAATTTAGCGTACTTATCGACATGTTTATGTGTGTTTACATAAATAAAATACACTTGCATATTTGCTTTCGTTTGAACTTACTCACCTGCTATTAATATATATATATATATTTGTTTTCGCTGTATCTAGCCTTAATAGTTGACTGTTGGGTTAACGATCTTTCTCCTTCAACTTGATAGTAATTTTGCCAACCGGTTTCAACAGCTTTTTCGCATTGCTCTGTTTTCGAAAATACTGAAATTAGGGTAGATGAGGTAGAAGAGGTTTGATCAGTTTTCGCGGCTTCGAATTTTCGCTAATGTATTTTTTTCTTTCTATCTTATATCAATAAAGATATTCAGATTGGGAATTTCGTAAATGATTAACTCTTTCACTAATATAACTTTTTTGATCCTGTTGATGATAAGGAGTCATAAATTTAAGATAGACAGATGGTGCTTGTTCGTTGATGGTTGATATTGATTATGTTTTGTGATTCAACTTGAAGGTATTTTCAATTTAGGAAATACAGTTTTTGCGTATTTTTTCGTTGATATCTTATCACAGTACCCGGGTGTATCGATTTTGTAATTTTTTTAAGTTAATTTCTAAACTCTAAGGGTGAATTTTCGATCGCGGCAGAGCCTTTTCGACGTCGACAATTAGACATAGATATACAGTAAATATTGGTTAAAAGCAAGCCTTACAATACACGAAAATTTTTGCCTACATGCGATATTTGTATTTAAGCAATCAATTTCAGAACAAAATTTAAATTGACTCAATTTTAAATGTCAGATTTGTTCCGAAATTTTCTGAAATTGTGCAATTTCGATGTTCATCTGGCCAAATAAATTTCTATTGAAATCGAATTGATTTCGAATGTTTTTATTTGGATCGCATTTCCTTATTTGGATCAGTTACCTCAATTGAAATTTCTGCCGGAGAATTTTCAAATTTCTAGGTGCTAATAGTCTTCATGAAAAATTTCTATCAAAGTACAAAAATTAAAATGGGAACTATTTGGAGTAGAGGTTTTTTGCGTTAACTCGTGTGGCACCCATACATCGAGCTTCTTTGTGTATCCAGCCTTATTCAAATGGTTTCCAAATGGTTTTTTGTGCAATCTCAGCTCTTTTGCAATCGAAACAGTGCTAACATGACGGTCGGACTCGATAATTTCCATGATTTTATCGACATTTTCGACAATTGGCCTTCCAGTGCGTGGTGCATCCTTGACATCGAAGTTACCGGAACGGAATCGTACGAATACCAAAATTGCGCATGATTGGCTGTTACAGTATCAGGTCCATAAACGCTATTCACATTTTCAGCCGCCTGGCTTGCGTTTTCTTCCCATTATCGAAGAAAAACTGTAAAATGGTAGCGAAATTTTCTCTTTGCTGATGTCCATCTTTGACAAGCTCTCAAAACAAAACTGAATCAATTCAATCAAAAAAGTGTCAAAAAAGCTTTTTAGTAGGAACTGTCATCTTTACTAATGCCCCCTAGCGGAACACGATCGGACTTATACAACGCGAGATGCAGATAAATAACGCCAATCTAATTGAAAAAATAGGATTTCTTGTTTACTACACCTAATATTTGCCAATTATTTTATATCAAGTATTTGCACGTAGTTTGCCGAGTACGCAAAGCTCATGCAATTCTTCTTGCATCAGCTTGGCCCATTGTGCGAATTTCCTTTTTCGTTTATATAATTTATAATTCTTATTCTCAATGGGGGGTTTTAACACCAAAACTCCCCCCGTGCGCACGGGCCTGGTTTGGGTTTTCATTCGTACATAACATTTTGTTATACCTATTTAATCGAACTCGTTGCCATTGACTTAATTAACAAATTGTGCGTACTTATCGACATGTTTATGTGTGTTTACATAAATAAAATACACTTGCATATTTGCTTTCGTTTGAACTTACTCACCTGCTATTAATATATATATATATATTTGTTTTCGCTGTATCTAGCCTTAATAGTTGACTGTTGGGTTAACGATCTTTCTCCTTCAACTTGATAGTAATTTTGCCAACCGGTTTCAACAGCTTTTTCGCATTGCTCTGTTTTCGAAAATACTGAAATTAGGGTAGATGAGGTAGAAGAGGTTTGATCAGTTTTCGCGGCTTCGAATTTTCGCTAATGTATTTTTTTCTTTCTATCTTATATCAATAAAGATATTCAGATTGGGAATTTCGTAAATGATTAACTCTTTCACTAATATAACTTTTTTGATCCTGTTGATGATAAGGAGTCATAAATTTAAGATAGACAGATGGTGCTTGTTCGTTGATGGTTGATATTGATTATGTTTTGTGATTCAACTTGAAGGTATTTTCAATTTAGGAAATACAGTTTTTGCGTATTTTTTCATTGATATCTTATCACAGTACCCGGGTGTATCGATTTTTTATATTTTTTTTTTTTTTTCAATTTTATCAATTTAGAGTGGTTCGAAATTTTTGCACAAGTGTTCAAGATAGCAAAAAAATGGAAAGCAGAATTATTAGATTGAAGGGGTCTAAAATGGAAGTCAAATTGAATGTTCGGGGCCCTATAGACAATTAGGAAGCTGAACTTGGAAACTCGAAATCAAGCATATTCAACGATTTGTTGTAAGGAGATTATGTTGTAGGTGAATATATTTGAAAAACGACCGAGAATACAAAATTTTCAAATTTTCAATTTAACTCTTTGGTGCATGATATATTAAAAAATTTGGCAAAAACAAATTTTTCCCTCAGTAAATGGTGTTACAGTCGAAAATCTCTATTTTTTTTCAACCTTTCTTTCTGGCAGCCCTTTCTGAAGTAAATTCCTTTTATCTCAAATTTTCATCCTTTTTTCGCTTGAAAACTATCTATTCTTCTAAGAAAGAAGGCCAAGAACACGCCAGTCAGTTATTTCAAGAGAAAAATCAGTTTAGAGATGAGATTTCTGTTAGACCCCACGTCAGTCCACGTCAGCTGCAGAAGGTTAAGAGAAAAAAAAGAAACTAAAACTGTAGCGAAAAAGCCTTGAGAAGATTTGCTATAGAAAGAAATTCATTATAGCGGAGTTCCGTATCGAGAGTTTCGACTGTGTATGGGTTTCAAAAAGAATTATATATCGTTTGTCATTCATATTTTTTAATTTGTCAGAAACCATATACATTTGTATGGGTTCGTTCTTCATTATGCAGAGTTCACTCCAAAAGAAGTTTTTATTTTAAAATTCCCTTGAACGAAGCCAGAATAGAAGATTTTCGAAATAGAAACAGAATCACAAATAATGGTTTACTTTTGTATCTATTCTGTATAGGTTGTATATGAGCTCATAACTAATTTTGTTAGAACGTTAAACATTTTCTTTGCTTTTGTTTTTTGTTTTGTTTTTTTTTATGGTTTTTTTATCTATTTATTATTATTATTTGTTTTGTATTTCACTTCATTATTCTGTTTTCGCACACATGACTTCTTTCTTTTCTTCGACGATCAAGCAAAAAAAAAACACGAAATTTATGACGTCAACCTCTTTTTTCCGCGATATCAATTAAATTCAAAACATTTCGTTGGTCAAATCATCGAAAAAATAATAAAGACAACACCAGAATCATAAGTATCCCGTCCAATTGTGAATTGAAGCAATCGCACTTGCCTCCTTAATGGATCGCCGACTGAACCGGCTGATCGTGAATTGCGCGCGTCACCATCGCAACAACAACAACAACATCGGGTTAACCAAAACAACATTCACCGTTTCCGTTTCACCAATGACATCATCAGCGGATATTTGCACAGTTTCCATCGCAATTCTAGCACCAAATGCAACAATTCGGCACAAAAGAAGAAAAAGAATGAAAAATTTATCCACGGACTCCGATCGAATTTATCTCTCTCTTCAATGAATCTTTTCCTTTCCAAATTTTTCCAAACATTTTTTTCCCCCCAAATTTAAACTTGAACAAGCAAAAAACAAAAGACCGCACAAAAAGGCCGTTTGGAAAAAACAAACTCGTTTACCTTCAGAGAACAATTCGGGGTTTTTTTTAATGTTTTTGTTATTTATATTCGTCTATGTATATTTTATTTTTTATTTATTTTTGCACAAGGTATAATATTACGCGCCGTTGGCTTTGAAATTACTCGAATGAAGTCGAGAACGCGAAGTTTCCGCTCACGCACCTTTCGAATTCAACGTCTGAGAAGCAACTGCTGCGGCGTCTGGTTTTGTTTATGGTTTGCTCTCAACTTGCTTCGTGAAATGATTTGCTTGCATTTGTAGCGCGCCGGGGCGGTGCTTTAAATAGTTCACTCAAGTCGTGCAAAAAATCAGCGAAATTCGAATCGAGAATGCTAAAACAAAAACTTTTTGCAGAATTTCCATCAAAGCAACACAAAGGCTTTTTGAAGTTTTTCTCATTCTGCGCCACAATGATTTTGTACTTGCCAAATGTTTTTCGTAGCTATTTCGAGGAAACTCGAATCATGATAAGATTAAGGGGGTCTTCTCATTGAAAACCCGTTTTTTGGACCCTTTTTAAAAAAATTCTTATTTGAAAACGCAAAGAATAATTGAAAACTTTTTATATTTATTGTATTACAAAAGGTTCAAAGTAAATAAAAAAAATTTTTTTGCCTCGATACGTGGGCTGTTCAAAAAGTAATGAGACTTCAAAGTTGGTGTTAAAAAAAAAATTGCCGTCACTGCGGCCACGATTCCGGGTCTCCGGAGCGTCCGAAATGGAAAAAAAACGGGGTTATAATCAGTATAGATGTAATTCTCGGGTGAACTTCAAGCTTAATTTTGTGCTTTTTTTTGAAAAATGGCGGCCATTCAAAAAAAAATTTCAATTTCGGGCTTTTTTTTGTAGTTTAGTGTAAAAAAAAAAATAGTAAAAAATTTTTTTAAATTATGGTCGAGGTTCACCCGAGAATGGTGACAATTCTGTGTCGATTCCACTTTGTTTCATGAAAATCGGTTCAGTTGAACTGGAGACATCATGGCCGCCAGTTCGGAAAACGTGGTTTCGAGATAAACGCGTTTAAAGTTTGAAGCAACGCAAAAATTACTCGTTTTAGCGCAGATCTTGCTCGACAAAGAAGGCTATATCCTCTAAACTATTTCGAATTTCAAAAAATCCTTTTAGGGGCATATTCACAACTATCCAAGCTATAAATAAATGCAAAAAAAAAAAAAGTAGAAAAAAAAGTTGCTCAATGAGAAGACCCCCTTAATTTTTTTTTGGAAAATGTTGACATATTAGTGGGGGGATTGGTTGATAGCACTGTGTAACACAAAATATTGACTGCACTATCTGAAAGTACTTGGTGAATATAGGTGCTCCCTATATTTGGTTTCGTCAGATCGCCAAAATTTCGTTTTTAAATCGAGCAAACAAATTTTTGGTCGAGAATGTGGTAGCGCACTTAATTATGGCCATATCTCGCAACGCGTGCAATATTTTTCTTGCCTATCTATGAAAAAGTTTTAGCCCTAGACTCAAACCAAATATTTCTAGTACCTTCTAAGTGAGCACAAAAAAATCCATTAAGGAGCTGCAAATTGCAAAAAACTCAAAAAATTTTAAATTATTTCACTTCTTTTTAACATTTCTGGCCCGTAGCTCCCAAGCCGGTAAGAAGTTTTTGAAAACTTGCATCTGAGCGATATTTTATTTTTATTTTTCATTTAAAATTGGTTCCTTACCAAACAAAATGAGATGTTAGTCCACAAAATCTATCTATAAATGGAAAAGCTATTATATTATACTGTTGGGCTCAAATATTAGAGTATAAAAAAAATTGTCTGAAAGAAGTCATACAGTTCTATCTCCGAATGAGTTTTCCACGAAAGTTCTTTTCCTAAAAATTTTTCTCGGCTTAAAAAGGAAGAACTTATTCTTAGCGTCAATAGAAGAAAGAAAGTGATGAGCTTTGCTTAAACATTTTTCAAGTTGTTACTCTCTTTATATTCCCTTCCCAGGATGCTTAGAATTTATCTGAATGACCATTGAATATAAAGCGTCAAATTGAGATTATCACTCGACATAAAAATCGTAGCGTACAGCATAATTCGTATAAGGTCGACTTTATCTCAAACAGTGTAAAACTGTTGCAATTCTTTATTTGCTTTCGAACGTCTTAAGAAGTCTCGCTTTGTTCAACCACCTTTTCGTCTATGCGGTAGAGTGCGTCATAGCTGTGACGTTATTTTAAAGCAATTTGCATTTACGATGCAAGGCACGACCGGATGAACAGAAGAGCATATGGGAAAAATGAGAGAAGCATTTTTTTAAGGGGTTGTTGTTAGGAGAGAAAATTGCCGGTTCGAGAGATTTGAATTTTGAAACGAATGAAAGAGGGCATTGCCAGGTGCAAATATTATATTAAGTTCAAAAAATTCTATTAACGTGGTTGTTTCTTGGGCTTTAAATTCGAGTTTGGATATTAAGATAAAAGATACTTCAATTCATTATGAGCTCCCGTAGTTATCTTCTCCGCCGCGCGTCTAAAAGCTTCCGGTGCACTTGACGGTGCTAATGACGTCCCGAGTGCACTTTGTCTTGCATTCAAATGTGATTCCCTTTCAAGGCTGTGGAAATTTTAACCAACAATGCGACGAGAAAACGCCGTACCATTTACATACATACATCATTTTCCGGATTATTTCGTTAGGCAAACAAAATCATTCATTGCACAAAGCATGAAGCAAGGAACTCTTAGTAATTATTTTCCCTTGCATCGCGATGAATGCTTACTTCATTTAGAGAGGCTCAAGCCACAAAACAAATACTTATTTTGGTTATCTTCTTTGTAGAAGCTCTCTTCCACATTTACATACATACATACGAACATTAATTTATTAAATCATACAATTGAGCTTTGTTTTCTCAGGTGTTCAAGATAAGATAGCACTTAGCACGTGAATATGGGCATATCAGAGCATAAGAATGGAAGTGCTTAGAGCCCCAACCACTGACGAATGTTTTTTAACCATAAATATTTCAAATTTCTTAGCATTCGTAATTTTTTAGATTTGATAATGTGACGGAAGCACTCTTAAGGGCGATATTAACCTTAGAAACTGTCACTTCAGAAATTATTGTTAAAATTTATTTCAGAAAATCTTTAATAATAATCCGATTAGCATAGAGGATAGCGTTAACGGCTCCAGGTCAGAAGTATATTGCTAAAGTTTTGCCAGCCGCGTCCCGGAAAGTCTACCGATGATGTTTAAATTGTCTCGAAGAGCTTCTTTTACAAAATGAATTTCTGGGATAGAGTGAGAGACGAAACGAGATCTCGGCTTTATAGAATATAAACACCGTCACAAAAATTTTATGACCCAGAGTGGATTTGGTTTAGTCATAAAACTTCCTTATATGACAAGTTGATTTGATTTGATTACAACCTTCAATTTGCTTTTCAATTAAACAAAATAAATCTAGCAATATTTTTATACCCGACACACTAAAAAATATATATGTACCAGCGTTGCCAGACGTCCCGCATTTTGCGGGATGTCCCGCTTTTTTTTCAAATATATGGAAACTAACTTTTAGTTTGTTAAAGATAAAAAAGAAATCTTAGATTCGGTGAAAGGGTCAGAAAAGTACAAATAAATTTGAAATAATCTACTAATGTAACAAAATGTAAGAAATTTAAAAATAATTTACTAACGTAACAAAATGTTTAAAATCTTTGAATGCGAGCAATAAAGCCATAGAAAGAAAAAGTAATTCTGAATATACATAATTAATACTTTGTTAAGGGGTTTTTGTTGGAATTCCACATTTGTTGTCTCGCGAAAGTAAATTTAAATTTGTCCCGCAATTGCTTGTGAAATCCCGCATTTTTTGGACAAATTTTTAAAAAATCCCGCTTTTTAAGAAAATTCATCTGGCAACGCTGATATGTACGTATAGAAATGATCAGCGTCACCAGGAGATTTAATGTCTATCTGTCTGTTTTTATAGATTTTTCTTATCGAAGGAGTTGAGCTATCGAAATTTGGTATACGTGCTCACGGGGACATGAGTAAGAACAAGTTCGAGAATGGACCCGATCGGACCATTTTTGGGGGTACCTCCACTCTATTACGAAAATCACAAAAACTGCTCTAAAATCAAAATCAAACATTTTTGAAATATTTCAATGAAATTAATAATTTAAGCATATATTTAAGACTTCGATTAGAATTCAAAAACTTTTGAAAAGTGGAAAAGTGGGCGTAGCAGAAGGCGTATTTAGAAAATTGTCTACTACGCCCGAAATTCAAATGGGACTTGAACGAAATTTGGCACTTATGCTTCCATTGTAGCCATAAACATCCTCTCAAAAACTTTCCTTGATCGGTCCATTATTAAGGGTACCTCCAGTACTAGGGTCTGTTACAGAAGCCCCAAAACTGCCCCAAAATCAGACTTTCGAAATATTTCAATGAATCTTAGAATTTGAGCGCATATTTAAGCCTCCGATTAGAATTTAAAAAAATTGGAAAATGTGGGCGTGGCAAAGGGGCGTTTTTCATAAAGAAATTTAACAAAGGTCGGTATATGGGGCCACTTATGGCTTTAAAAGCCTCTTGGATACTCTTTCTTAATGGTCCTGGTTTTGGGCGTGTTTTAAAAATAATTTAAATATATGCGTCTGTGTTAAGTATATTATTGTCAGGCTTTCCTAACTATAACACCCTTGCTTGTTTCGTTTACAAATGTATTAAGGGGGTCTTCTCATTGAGCAACTTTTTTTTTCGACTTTTTTTTACACTAAACTACAAAAAAAAGCCCGAAATTGAAATTTTGTTTTGAATGGCTGCCATTTTGTCAAAAAAAATCACAAAATTAAGCTTGAGGTTCACCCGAGAATTACATCTATACTGATTATAACCCCGTTTTTTTTTCCATTTCGGACGCTCCGGAGACCCGGAATCGTGGCCGCCGTGACGGCACCTTTTTTTTCACCACCAACTTTGAAGTCTCATTACTTTTTGAACAGCCCACGTATCGAGGCAAAAAAAATTTTTTTATTTACTTTGAACCTTTTGTAATACAATAAATAAAAAAAGTTTTCAATTATTCTTTCGTTTTCAAATAAGAATTTTTTTAAAAAGGGTCCAAAAAACGGGTTTTCAATGAGAAGACCCCCTTAAGGAGCGGTGGCGAATTTTTATTTTTTTAAAGAACCTATACAAATATTCGAGCTTCAAGTAAGTTAATATAAGTTCCTTATATTCCTTCGTAATATGACAACATCATCAAATGCAGCAGGATCACCAAAAAGCATGAAAGAAGAAATATTCTTAAAACCACTTTTTCAACATGTTCCTTGGACGGCCATTTGTAATTTACTACGCATGATTGGACTAGAAAAACGAGTCTATATTTGCAGAAAGTGTAGGCGTCCATTAAGACACTATTTGAAGCAGAAAAAAAAGCATATTGCATTCACATCGAGCCTCAATTATCTCTCAAAAAATGTTACCTTGCTCTTTCAATGGTCTCTTCAGTTCTTGAGAGAAAAGTGGAATTCCATCAAAAAACCGATGAAACTATTTGAACACTAAATACTCCATTATTTATAATATCTTTGAATTTGTTACAATACAAGATTCTGAGAAAAATTTAATTATAACAAAATGACTCAACATCATTTTATTGCCAGAATCCCCCAAGTTAAGAGATCGCCTAACACTCTCAATGAACTGGTACTGCTACTCGCAAACTGCTTAGGCTCCTGACATTGAACCTTGCGAGATTTCAAGTTTTCAATTTAAATTTTCATTTAAGAGAAGAACCCTGTGCAATTTTCACTCTCAAGAACTGCAATCCGGTCTGGCAAGAGTTAAAAAAAAAATCTCAAGCTTTATATGCTCAGTTGCGGATTGAGAAGTGATCGGATAAAAACGCATCATTCGGAAAGGACCATAAGATGGAGATACGCGGAATTTACAAGCGTTTTCTACTGACACTTTTTACGGTGAATTTCATTCACGAAAATGGTGAGTGGTTTTTAAAAACATTGGGATTTAAAAGTATTTTAATAAATAACCTACCTTTATGCCCCAAACAAGGCGCTTCACCGGCCAATAAACTCCAAAATGATCTACCCATCATCTTTCCTGCCGTTGAAAAATACGATGAATGCTTCGTTGATGATCTCCGACAGGTTAAGGGCACCTGCAAAACATTAGCGGATTGTGGAAAAGCCGTAGAGCGTTGGGATAAACAGGATATTGTTCCGAAAACTTGCTATTTCGATAAATTCGAACAATTTGTGTGTTGCGAAAATGAATTTCGAAATTTAACGACGACAAAGACGACAACAATTCCACCAGAGGTATTAGAGACCAAGCGACGCAGTGAATTGGGTGCGCGAAGATAAAATAAAATGTTGAAAAAAATACACTTTCAAAGCAAAACTTCTGTGGTCTACTTTTAGAATGTCAATGGTTTTATAGCACAGGGATTATCTTGCACATCGATCCAGATGATTCTGATTATTTTCCCTTCATAGTAAGTGTATAGAGCTGCAAAAAAAAAAAACAACGATAATTTCAGTTAATCTATGAAGTATAAAAGCCATCAATTTAACACCTTAGTAAAAAAAAAAAATCTCCTTCCGAAAAATTCGTGTTTTAACTTCCTTGTTTCCCTTTGATGAAAGATTGTGTCATTTCAGATCGTTTTTAAAATAATTCTATCTGGAAACCCTTTTTGATTATTTCAATTAATAAAGATGCTTTTTTCAGGCAGCAATTGGTTGGCGTTCCTATGGCAGCAATTTGACGATTTTTCGTTGCGCTGGAGCATTGATATCAAATAAATACGTGTTGACTGCAGCACATTGCATCGATTTAGGAGGGTAAGGAAAACAAAAATTATCCACCGAGATAGATCAAAGGGCATTTATAATTCGAAGTTCAAATTGCTGACCATGTAATAATGTCCTTCGATCTTCGTTTCATATAATTTTAAATAAACCACTTTTACCACCGCACTCCGTCAATCACAGCGAGCCACCGTACGTTGTAAGGCTTGGCGGTGTCAATTTGACCGAACCGTACGTTGATGATATAAAAATTAAATCAATTACCGTGCATCCCGAATACAACGCTACATCCGCCTACAATGACATCGCCCTTATTGAACTGGAAAAGGTAGCACTGTAAGTAAAGTAAATTAATATAACTGCTGAAGTATAAGAAGATGCAAAAATTGTTCATTGACTTTTTAAGCGTGGATCCCGCTTGTATTTGGACAGAAGAAGAATTGCAGCAAAATAATATAATAGCAGTTAACTATCGATATAGGAAGCCTGGTAATTCGAGGTGATGTATACATGAACGTCATATGATTATTGATTTATTCGGTTTTACTCCTGAAGAACACTCACCACCACAGTTATTGCGAGCACAATTGGTTTTGATTTCCAATGAGATTTGTCAAAGGCACTACAAGCCAGGAACTTATCTTTTAAGAAATGGAGTCGCAAGTACACATGTTTGCGCTGGAGATCCAAAAGGACTAGGCAACGCTTGTCTGGTAAGTGATATGACAAATAATATTTCATTTAACTATTTTTCTTTCTATTTTTTTTTTTTTTTTTTCAAACGATAAAGGGTGTTTTTGGCGGATCACTTATAATGAAAGTTCAACGCTATCATCAGTGGGTACCTTATGTTATTGGAATCACAAGTATCGGTCAAGGTTGCGCCGGTGGACCGCCCAGCATTTATACCCGCATTTCTTCGTTTGCAGACTGGATTGAATCAATCGTTTGGCCACCTTTAAAGAATAAAGAGATTAAGGATATTATTATATAAAAACATTAAGCGTTTGATGTATACTTCCGTTTTGAAAATAAAAACATTTTTAAATCTTAAACTATATCAAAATTTCTCATTGATTGACTAACTCCTTTTTCCATTTAGCATGGATTACACTAAATGTAATTTCAATTCAGCATCGATAAGGATATAAAACAAATTTTTTTCAATTCCAATCATTGCAAGAATTTCAGCAAATTTTGACATAACGAAGAAATCATTATCATCATCGACGATGAACGTCATTTTTTTTATGATCGCTTGTCGTTGAACTTCGCAAGAGGTTGATCAGGTTTTAAATTAGGCTTTCGCCTTAAGAGAATCTGTGCCGAATCTTGCTCTTTGTTTAACCAGTGATGGTGCCTGGGCCCGTCTCGAAAAAATTTAGCTCAAACTTGATCAGTTTTGAATCGAGAGGTGACCGGATAAAAACATTTCTTTCGAAAGAGCGCATAAAATGAAGATTTTTACAATTTCAATACAATTACCATTGATGCTTTTGATGTTGAATCTAATCTGTGAAAACGGTGATTTGAAATCTAAATGCTGAATCGAATTCGATTTGTGGAAGAATATCGATTTTAACTCTAACTACCTTCCATTTTCTTAAGATGCCGTTCCGTCCAAGAAGCTTCATAAACCAAGTGGAATCATATTTCCTTCAGATGAAAACTACGAGGAATGCTTCATTGATGATCATCGGCAGGTCAAGGGTACCTGCAAAACATTAGCGAATTGTGCAACAGCTGTAGAGCGTTGGGATAAACAGAATATTGCTCCGAAAACTTGCTATTTCGATAGATTCGAGCAATTTATATGCTGTGAGAACGATATTTCTTTCCAGACGCCGGAGACGACAACATTTCCACCATTTGCATTACAGACTAAGCGTCCCAGCGAATCGGGTGCGCATACAGCTTGTGTTAAAAATCTATAATCTGTGTTAAAACTTGATTTCGCAATGTATTTTTAGCATGCGAATCATATCAAGGGCCAAAAATTGCTGTTGTACATGGAGATCCAACTGCTCCCAAGGAATTTCCTTTCATGGTTAGTTGAAAAACAAGACGTTTTCTCAAAAAAATGTTTCATCGGGACAAAGTTTATTATTCACTTAAATGTCATTATGGCAGTGGAGGGGGTTTTTCAGAGTGATTCACCGAATGAGCTCCACGTTTAAGTGTTAAAGTTTTTCTGAAATCCACGCATGTTGATATTCGATGAAAAAAAAAAAATCACCTTTCTGATTGTTCAACAAATCGGAAGTACCAAATAACTTTTATATAATTATACATACCTGGCTTAACTTTTGCAATGCATTAATTTGATCATTAACGCCAATTTAATATTGTAACTCATTAATATTGTAATTCGTTGGTAGGCAGCACTTGGTTGGCGTTCCAATGTAGGAGATCTGACGATTTTTCGTTGCGGCGGAGCATTGATATCATATAAATTCGTATTGACTGCAGCACATTGTGTCGATTTGGGAGGGTAAGGAAAACCCAAATTATCACCGTAATAATGTCCTTTGATCTTCGTTTCGTATACTTTCAAAAAAAACATTTTTTTTTTTTTTTTACCACCGCACTTCGTCAATCGCAGTGAGCCACCGTACGTTGTAAGACTTGGCGGTGTCAATTTGACGTTGAACGTTGAACCATACGTTGATGATATAAAAATTAAATCAATTACCGTGCATCCTGAATACAATGCCGCAACTTCCTACAATGACATCGGGCTTATTGAACTGGAAAAAGATGCGTAAGTAAATTAATAACCTACCATGGTAAAAAATTGCAAATCATTTTCATTCCGGCTCTTTTCAGTACGGATCCGGCATGTATTTGGACTGAAGAAGAATTGGAACAAAATAATGTGACAGCCATTGGCTATGGACATACGAGATTTGGTATAATAATGATGCTGCCGCCCTGAACATTCATTCTCATTCAAAATTTATATGTTAATATTGCAGCTGGTATTTCATCAGACCAATTGTTGAAGGCCCCACTGTTTGTGGTTAGCAATGATATCTGTCAAAATTTCTACGAACCAGGAAGTGATCTTTTACCAAATGGCGTCGCAAACACACATGTTTGTGCAAGCGATCCAGAAAGATTGCGCGATACTTGTCAGGTGAGTCAAATGGGTTAAATACTTTTATAAAGTAAAATAAATTTTTTTTTTATTCCGAACGATGAAGGGCGATTCTGGAGGTCCGATTTTAATGAAAGCTGAACGATATTATCGCTATTTAAATTTTGTTGTTGGAATAACAAGTTTGGGTCAAGGTTGCGCTGGTGGACCGCCAAGCATTTATACCCGCATTTCATCATACATAGACTGGATTGAATCAATTGTTTGGCCTCCTATTGATGTTAGAAAGAGTAAAGCAAAAAATTGAGTTCATTAAATAGAGTTTTGATAATAAAATGACATTTCTCCCATTTTTATAATCGGGTATAAATTTTTAGCATGATTTTATATTGTCCACTTTAGGCAATTTTTACGTTGGGATCAGTTTCGGTGTAACGGCTGTACTCACAAATCGGCTCTTTTTGTCGTATTGTCGTACCTTTTGAAATTTTATACTGGTATTCATGGTAAAAATTTTCAAATGACAATACAACATAACACGGTTTGTGAGTACGAACAAATTGAATACTATGAAAAGCAAAGAATCTTTTTTCAGCGGCTTATTCCAACGCTTTATTAATTTTTTTTTGTGGTTTTAAAGTAATGAACACTTTCAAAACTTTATACAACTTATAAATTATTTATATAATATTAAATAAATAAGGAAAGAAACGAAGTAATTTTCATAAGTTAAATTAAAAAAAAAGTTTGGAAAAAATAAAAAACTATTCAAAAAAAAAATGTTTGGAAAAATTTTTTAAAAATAAAAAAACAAAAAGAAACTTGAAAAAGATTGTACATCAAGATTGCAAGATGCATGGGTGTAAATTTCTTGAGGCCTTAAAACGTTAGCGTCGGGAAAACTATGTGCATATATAAAGTTAATAATTCTTAAGAAGTTAACAATTGTAACATAAAAAGTTTAATAGCATTTTAAGTATAATTTAATAATGATTAAAAACGATATTTTTTGGGAGGGAAGTGTAAGTGCGTGCGCCTTACTTTTCGCTTTACTTCTTTTTTAAAATATAATTTACACGCGCACTACGTATCTAAAAACTTTTTGATTCGTAATTATTAATACTAAGTATTCAATATATTTATATATTTTTATATATACTTTTAAATTTCGTTAAAGTTATTTAAAGTTAGATCCCTTAATATTAGTAGCAGATGTATGTAGCTTAGCTAAATTAAAAAAGAGAACAATTTCTATTTCTAATTATAGATTTTGTTCATATGCTACGTTCTTAAAATTAAAAAATATTTCGCAACATTACACGTTACATTCAGGCATTTATTTCCATTAATTCATTTCATTTCATTTCATTTCATTGTTAATTAGTTACAAATTAATATCCTGTTTAATTAATATGTACTTATTCAAAGGGCAGACAAATCAGTGTACAGCCTTTTCATCTTTATAAACTGGATAACATATCAAATGCATTGAAAAACTGTTTTCTTAAAACAAAAAATCTGCTGTTGGTGCGAATTTTTTTTTTTTTTTTCATTTTAAATTAAATGAAATTAATCAAAAATTTATAACATAAATAAAAATTGGAATTTTATCATTGGAAATTTTTAATATAATATTTTAAGGGGGAATGAGTATTTAAAAAAAAAAAGCACAACTGGAATTTATTTTGCTAAAATAGGCACCAAAATTGGGTTAAGCAAAATACTTAAATAGTCGTCAGCTTAACCCAATGAATGGTTTTTTTGTATCGTCACATGATGGCTCTGCCGAAAAACGATTTGAAGTAAGAAGCTTTGGTGATTTCACCGTGCAGCGGGTGAAACGGAAAGCGGTATTTAGTTCAATGACACAAATTAACATTTCATTGACCCATTTGGATTTACTAAAATTATTGAACTACCTGAATTGGTTTTTTAAATTGTCTTTTAAATCGTACTTGTTCATAAAAAAAGGTCCCATTATTAAATTACGTAGAAAATACAAAAAACCCAAAAACCATCATCAAACTTTTATACATAAATCATAATTATAAAACAACTCTCTCAACTCTTCAAAGAAATTGAAAATAAAAAACCAACAGCAGCTGAAATAAACAAATTTTCGGTACCAAAAACAAGTACTCTTAGAGGCACAAATCGATTCATTTTATCTAAACATAGTTTTTGTATCATACGAAGAGTCTTTAAAGTAGAATCCTACTAGAATCATGCTAACAACGATCCCCACAGGGAGGTCAAATGTACATTTATGTTATTTGAAATGAATAAGAAGTAAAAGCTTATACCGAATGGACTGCTTCATTATCAGTTCCATGTTTAAAGTACATACATACGTGAAACGAAACGAATTCTTTGCAGATCTCCGAGGCGCAGTTGATAGGTAACAAATCTTGCTCACTTTTCGTTGTTGTTATAGTTTTATATGAGGTTCCTCTATAACAATATTTTGCACACATTATGCTTGAACTTTTTTTTTAACTATAATCAGTTGCAACAGCCAAAGCATCACTTATTGTTTATGGTCTATTTTCTTCTTAGTCTTGATGAAAATTTTTGTGTTGAAAAGTTTTCTCGAAAATCATATCTTTTTTGAAGTTAATCTAGAAACAGAAATTGAATGATTTTTAATTCAATTAAGATAAATTTCATGTTTATTATTATTTAATCTGAAAAGCTATAAGGCACTTATATTCTGTAGATTTTAGTTGAAGATTAAAGTAAACGCTTTTGAGAAACTTTTGGCAGTTATTTTTTTTATAATAATCTCCAAATTTATATGGACCGAATTCAACCACCAGATATTCTAGCGTCCGTTCAATTTAGTATAGTTCAGAAAAATTTTGGGCAATTCATAAAGTCTTCTCAAATCTCTTTAAAATTTTTCCCTATATAACACCAGTATTTTTAGCTCTAAAAATACACATTCCGAGCGGCGAACAGTCCTTACCGCCTATAAAGTAAACAAGACTGTAAGCGACCTGCCTATTAATAGCTACAAAGTTTACGAGATTGTAGACGACCTGCCTACAAATAGCTGACTTTATTTGGTGGTGGTAGGCGGTCACTCTTAAAAAACGGTCACGCTCGAACAAAAGTATACCAGGATTGTATATGAGGTCGTATGCATTACCGCCTACCGCCTACGAAATGTGTTGCGGTTCATCGCTTCTATAAGCAGCATTTTCGCCGCTGGGTTTTAGGTGGAGATAAATTTAAAAGGGATTTTAGAAGACTTTGTAGATTGCCTAATTAATTGCTACTGTTCCAATTAAACTTTTCTTTCCGAAAAGCATAAAATTTGTATGAACATTTTGATATTTTGAGAGGATATCGTGACGATAAACTTCAACAAGGACAGTAAGAAACGGGCCTTCGAAGCGTTCCTTCGAATTTGCTCAGTAATCGTGAAAATACTTTTAAAAAAAAATCGAAGAACTTGAACACTCTCCGAAAATCTTCATTTTTTCTACTCCTTCAAATTGTCTGTGCGGAAAAAAATAAGACTCAAACAATTCAGTTCGGTTTCCTATCATTATGCGTCTACGTTTTTTGGGAAGTGTCAAAAATATCATATTTTCTGGCACTTAAACAATCCCATTTTTTTACGTGTAATTGATTCCAATTTTCTAATTGCTTATAATTCTACAAAGCCGATTGCTTAGGACATTTTCTCGAAGTTACCTGATTTTGTTGATGATGCCGACGACTTGCAAGATTCAACGGATTCTAACGACGACTCTGACGATATTGATATGATAGATATGACAGAGGGCGAAGACACGAGATTACTTCGAGGAGCCGCAAAAGCTCGCATTGACGTTTGAGTCGCCGCAGCAGCTGCTACACTTTGATGATAGTTGTTATTCTGCTGACGCTGGTGTCGTGTTTGTTGTGGATTTTGATGTCCGCCATAACGCTGTGTGTAACGTGGCTTTGTTTGGCCACTGTAATTGCTTGATGAGCCACTTGACGATTCATTTGAGCTCGATTTAGAAGTCTGTTGAAACTGCTGATATTGCTGTTGCATTGGCGGCGGCACATAGAACTGTTGACGATAATACGAGTTCTTTGATTGTTGTGATTGCTGCTGCTGCTGTTGTTGTTGCTGCTGCTGCTGCTGTTGCTGCTGCTGCGAGCGTTGCGTTGTTGATGCATTTGTGTTTGAACGCGACTTTGAGGGCTGATATGACTGTACTTCTGTATTCGAATTCGAATACCTTGAACTGTGTGGTTGTTGCGCTTGATGCTGCTTTTGGGTTTGTTGCTGCTGTTTCGGCTTCGGCTGAGCTTGTTGCGACTGCTGTTGCTGAAGCTGTGATTGCGATTGCGCTTGTGGCTGTGGTTGTTGTTCTGAGGAAGGTTGAGTTTGAGGCTTCTGTTGTTGTTGTTGTTTGCGGTTGTTGTTGAGTTGCTGATGCTGCTGTTGTTGTTGTTGCTGCTGTTGTTGCTGCTGTTGCATCTGTTGTTGTGGCATCAGCTGTTGTTGCTGCTGCAGGGGCTGTTGCTGCTGCTGCTGCAACAGCCCTTGCTGTGGTTGTCATGTGTCCCCCCGAGATCCCCCAAGAGCACTCGCTGGGACTGAGTTGATGCTATTCACTCCCGATAATGAGGATGTGGCGGAGACCGTCGAAACTGGATTTATTATCATTAATGGAGTTGTTGAGTCTACATCACATTCTTTGCTGTCTTCTGAGTCATCACCCGATGATGTGCTACCGCGTCGATGTCGCGAAGGTTGCAGCATTACATCTGGCTGTTGCTGCTGCTGATGGTGCTGCTGATACAATTGCTGTTGCTGCTGTTGTTGATGCTGGAAGAGGTGTATATGTTGTGCTGGCAAATTACCGCCGGGTGCAAGAAAACTTGGCTGTATCATTTGGATCTGCATGCACTTAGGACCGTTGCCAGCGTTACTGATTATGGTGCTTGGCAAATTGAGTATGGCTACGGGTGACAGTCTTGTTATATCTGGTGGTTCAAAATGCTCACGAATCCATTCGCGATAATCGATTACATCATCAGTTATGCGAATTATACGGCCTAAAAATGTATATATTGATTATTGCAATAATTTCCCAATTCTATGAGAGAATTTCGACTAAAAAATTTTGAATATTTCAATAAAAATATCAACATTTAAGTTATATACACCTAAGTCTGTTTTTACACGGTAGATTGGTTCCAGAAGAAGCCGTGTAAAAAAAGACATTGATCGTATACAAAAATGGGT
Organism: Chlorops oryzae; assembly: GCA_020466095.1. NCBI lineage: Eukaryota > Metazoa > Arthropoda > Insecta > Diptera > Chloropidae > Chlorops > Chlorops oryzae. The sequence continues at coordinate 33,271,388 of CM035808.1, forward strand.
GATTTGTCGATGGTTTCAGACTTTTTTCTTTCATAAATACTTTTTTGTGATATGAACATACTTCGCAAAAATTAAATTTGACAAAAAAAATTTAAGTACATAAAATTTCAAATCGTGCTAAATGGAATAAAATCGTGTAAAAAAATTAAAAATATTCAATTTTCAAACCGTGTTATATCAAAACCGTGTAAAAAAAGACCGTGTAAAAACAGACTTAGGTGTACATTGAAATACATATACATTTCAAAAAAAAAAAAAAAAAAAAAAAAAAAAAAAAAAGAACTTACCGAGAATGGAACGTTCCGTACAATCATTTGCCCAAGGATTAAGAGGACTAACTGCTTGTGATAAGATCATGTAGGCATATTCAAAGGCTTGTTTAACTTGTAGGGCACCATATGAACTGCGTCCAATATCGTTGCCCAAGGTTAGCGGATCTTCTATACACAACAATGATGGTCTATGTCCGTCCACCATATCGCGTTGCAGTTCCTCCTTTGGTATATAGCGTCCGCCGTTTTTAATGGATATGCCAATTTTCAAATAATTGAATTTTCGGCCATATAATTCAAAGAATTCTAGCAGCAATACACCCAAATTTGCAGTCTCAGAATCGATTTGACGTGGATGCAGTTGCAAGAAGCTAATGCACATCAAAATTAGTGAATATGAGGAAATGCCACCAGTGAAGACTTCATTCAGATCACGTTGCAATAAGAACTGCTTGAGAACTAATACAAGTTTCGCAAGAACTGGAAATTCTTGTTTGTATTTCTTGATCAATTCCGCCGATTGGACACCCGATTGCATATTGAAGGAGATATCAACTTTTACTTGAGTCTCCCGATCAGTCAATTTTATGATCGGCACTGAAGCCTTGTCAAGCACGCGCACCGACTGCGTATCAGCGATACCGCGTGCAATGAGCTCCGTTTCAAGTGTGCGTAATGGCGTCTTCTCCCAAAGGCCTGCAATTGGCGGAATGGAAAAATTGGTGGAGAATATAAAATAAAACTTTACTCTATGTTATTTCGTGTATATTTTATTGACTAACCTAAGACCACCAAGTCAATGTCGGATGTGGGCAAGAATAAGCCCGTCCGAAATGATCCGAAGACCTCAACAACAGCATTTTTCCAAATCGCATGTACCGCTGCCTCGATACGGCGAACGACTTCATTGCGTATGGTGTGCTCGGTGGGCGTTGGTAGGACGTACGCGTAGAACTGCTCGATTTCTTGATGCAAGCCCAACAGGCCACGTCCATACTGGAAGTTTGGTATGCGCCATGGGCATCCCTTGTACTTTGAAACAAGCTTATCCATATGCTTGTTGTAATTATAGGTGCTCGCCTTATTCTCCAAATATCGTCCGACTTTCCTTCGCGATGGATTATAATAGTTCGAACGCTCATGAGTCGGTACCTTCGTCATTGCTGTTGTCGTTATTGTCGACGTCAAAGTTGTTGCGAAATGATTTACGTTACTTTCCTGTGTTGAAACTGGTGTTGTTGCTGTAGCTGGAGTATTACCCACGGAATCGTTATTACCTGTTGAATCAATGGAATTATTACTAGACGTTTTGCCACTATTTTGACCAGAATTGTTACTTGCACCACTGTTGTTATTATTATTATTATTATTATTGGTATTACTATTATTGTTGTTGATGTTGTGGATATTGTTGTTGTTGTTATTATTATTGTTGCGAGTATTGTTGTTGCCGAACTGCTGTAGAATTAATTGAATGGAATCACGATCACGAGCTGTGAGATTATTCGAGTTGTTCGAATTATTGAATTTACTGTTGCCGCCTTGAAGTTGTTGTTGCTGAAGTTGTTGGTTTTGTTGTTCCAATACCTGGCTCATTTCATGCACGGTGGTCTCCCAAATGTTGGACCATGTGTACAATGCTGGACCCTCTTGCTCCTCTTGAAACCAACCAACAAAAGGATCCATTCAAAATTTGGAAGTCTCTATGCAATAAACTAAGCCGCGCGTTATGGCGTTCTTCGCCCCGGTTTTTACGCGCTGACACCAAATTTGCTATTTCAGCTGCAGCTAAACAAACAAAACCCACTCAGTAGCAGCAGTCCACTTTCCGATTGAGGTTATGTTTCTCACTTATGCAGATGAATGTACTGCAAAGCATATAGAATTGAACTATCATTTTAATTTCAATTAGATAGAATTGATAATACTAATCTAGTTGATATAATTTATATCTTTAGAAATACAATTTCAAATGAAATAAGATAATCTAAGCTTTCAAGTTAAGAGTTCAAGTTATTAGTTCCTAAATAAAAAATATTTTTTTATAAACTACTATTCACTTTGTCAATTGGAAGAAAAATTGTGGCAAAATAGAATAGTAAATGTGAAATTACGCTCACGAGACTGATAAGGTAAGAATTTGAGAGAGGGAGAGCTTATCAAATGAGCCCTAGGCCAGCCGAAAATTGGTAACGTGCTGACAACAAAAGCAAATCCAAGTTAAAGCAAACAAACCAGAAAGACTTTACTGAACTCTTATGCAAAAAGCGCTAATTTTTTCAGTTTTACAAAGCAAGAAGCAAAGAATTGAATCGCACGCATGTAAAGAGAGGTTACACGCACCTATCAAGATTCATTGCATTAGAATTCGTCTTAACTCACTTGAAACACTTTTCACAAAAATCTGCAAATCTCGCTTAATAGTCTGCCATTCGTATTTGGATTTAGCAAGCACACATCGAGCATGAAAAATCCTTGAGGCGTGGTTGTGGTAGTAAGCGTGCTCTTCGAATTATTTCGCACTTGAAAAAGTTTCTATCAAATCTTAGCACACGTTCTCGACTCCATTTTATGTTGAGAATCCGTTTTTCGTTTTTTTTTTTCACATTTAGACTCGAGAATCTCTTGCGTAGAAATTCTTTAAAAAATGAATAATGATTTTTGCGCGATTAATATGGCTATGTATTGTTCCAGAGTTGCCAGTAAAACTGTGCACACATCGCCACCCGGAACTAAAAAAAAAAAACCGTCAAAGCCGCCAAATCGTTTTCACTGGACGGGATTTAGGCTGCAAGACATTTCGATAATGAAAACCTCTTTTGAGGGCAAGGAACACACGGGGAAGTGAGAAAAATGTTCTCATATCACATCTTATGCTTTCTATATTATATTTGATTATCTAAATTTCTTACAATGTGTAAAGCGAAATAGTTATTCAGTTTTAAGCCAATACAACCAATCAATCGCCGTTACAGCCAAAAATAGCTATAACTGGGACAAACCTCTAATGATGGCAGCTCTGTTCAGATGTGACATTCTGTAGAATTCATTAGAAACTTTTGACAGTTATTTGCAAAATCAAAGCTCAGGGTTGCATACCAATTACGAAAAAAAAAAACTGTATAAAGTACAGGATTGCTATTTTAAATTTATATCAATTTTAAACTTTTTCACTTTAAGATAAGTTTTAAGCAGAATTAAGTTTGTCTTGATTCGGGAGACTCATCAATTTTTTTTTTCTTCTATCTATCGCTTGCGATGAGATGTCACTTTTGAGTTTTTTTATGTTGTTCTCTTTTCTGCAAGAACGGATTTACCCAGAATGTGGGGTTTTTCTTTTTTGCTTTTTATTTAAAAAATCAGGCAAGTCTTTTAATGTTTTAGCACTTCTATGCAGCGAATTTTCTCGCTGAATGACATCTTAAAATGCTCATCGCATACCGAAATTTGCCCACTCAATAAAATCTCACTACCTGTTGCCATCGCTTACCATAAAATTTCACAGATGGTATGCGATGAACCATCGCATATGGAGTCTCACTGTTCAGCATATATTAACTATATATGTCACTCAGGAGCCGTTTCTATTTTGGCTCTTTTCAACACGGTCTTGGGTACCCACCACGGTCTTGGGTACCCACCAAAACGAGCATTTTTCACTTAGGTACTCACCAAAAGTATTTCTCTCTCGCTCTTTTTTTGCATGCCGAGTAACATCTCTTTCTAACTGGCGCGAAATGTCCCCCCCAAAATCTATGAGAGTGACATATATAGTTATATATGCTGTTCAGTAAAGATCATATACAAATTCTGATGTCGACTGTCGTGTGAACATGACATATGAATGTATATTAATATGAAGGCAGAAATCAACCCTGTATGTCATGTAAACATCCACCGTGTAAAAAGTAAATATCCATACTTCACGATAGCTATTGGGAAACTGAAATGGATCTTCAGGACGAGGAATTGACAAGGTATTTTTTCCATGAGTAAATGTATGAATTATTTCTTTTAGAGGTTTTCCGTTTTCAGGAAAGCAATTGAGGAAATTCTACGCGAGACGAAACAACAGAATGAAAGGGATGAAGTGCGTCCAAGAGAACGAAAAATTAATCCTTTAAAGAAAACAAATAAACTTTTTCTTGGCCGAACCCTGAATGCCGTGATTACGCATAACAAACGCAGAGAAGAAAAAAATCGTATGAAGTGCCGCAGAAAATTGCAGGAACTTGACCAAAGGCACAAGGACCATAATATAAGAAAGAATAAATATCGGAGCTCAAATGATTCGTCTGGAAGTGAAGAGAGAAATGAAAATAAATCGAAGCGTAAAAATAAGTACAAAAGGAAAAGTAAACGACACAAGGAGAGTAGTTCAAGTAGCGCTAACGAAAGTAGTCCAAAAAGACGTCGAAAATCGACTATTAATGAAGAAAGTCATATGATTAAAGAAGAACTAGGCTTTGGAACATCAAATTCCGAATTTACACAAAACTATTTAGAAAACATTGCTAATTGGATGATACCAGCGACTTTTTGGCCCGCTTCAATACAACAACTCATTCAATATAACGCTTTGATGGCTTTGGGTGCCCCTAATCAAGCCAATCAAACAGAAACTCCCGAAATTGATGAGCTGAGTATAGCTTCCTCGACCTTAAGCGATGTTAACTTTGATGAAGTTGAATTAAAACCATTCGACATCGAAATCGATACCATTGATGTATCCACAACAGACGATGAGATCAGTTGTAGTAAAATGCGAAGTAAAAAAAGGCGATCCAAAAAGAATGATACCGAATCGGATATCGATACTATTGAAGTTGACGATTCCGATTCGAATTGTTCTTCAGAAAGTAGTTCAGTCGTAGAAATAACTGAGTCAGATGACGATGATGAACCTGAAGAGACAAGAAACCAATCAGCAGAAAGCAGTCCCGTGGTGGAAATACTAGAATCAGATGTTGATGATGCACCCGAAAGGACAAATAATGAATCAGCAAAACGAAGTCCTATAGTAGAAATACTAGAATCAGATGTTGATGATGCACCCGAGAGGAAAAGTAAAGAATCGGCAAAAGGAAGTCCTATAAAAGAAATACTGGAATCGGATTCTAACAGAACATGTAAAAAGTCATCAGACAACGACGAAGTTGGTAATAAATAATTGCAATAAAGTGTTACGAGCTTTAAGTCCAATGAATGTAATAAAGCGTCATTAAAAAGGCTATGTTAAAAATAACATTAAAAAAAATTGCGCTTCTAAAGGTTTTGCTAATTTATTATGAAATTTCCTAATGCAATAAAGCCATTTCCTCTCAATTCCGTGTTATATTTACATTAAAGACGGGGCGTGGCAAAATTTCATTTATTCGTAGTTAAAAAATTGTTCTTACACCGATATTTAAGTTGTTCATAAATGGTTTCCGCAAATATGAAGCAAGAAATAAACGATAAGGACCACTAAAATTACCGAATTGATCGATGTCCGCAACGTAATGTGAATAAAAACCAGATTGAATAAACTAGAGTCAGTTCTCACATGAGAACAGATACATTGCATAGAGCTTCATGAAGTCGACTATGACCAACCTTCAGAGATATTGTTTACTTGTGAGTTTTCTCTTGTGTGAAAGTTCATGCTATCCGTTCGTTCATTTATCTAAGCGGAAAAATGTTTGGAACATTAAAGAAAAAACTGAACAATGCTATCCAGGAATCCGTGCGCATCACAGAAACAATACAACAACAGTATCTCCAACGTAATAGCACTACTCCAGATACCAGTGGATCTGATCTTCATTTTACGACACAACATAAGAGTTCACCTGAACAAATATCGCGCGTATCTGGTAATAATCTTTTGGCTAAATATGAAGCAGACAAGAAAGAGATTCACGCTGCCAATGAAGAAAACGCTTTGGAAGCCGAAAGATTGGCTACACAAATTGATCGAATCGAGTTGAGATCAGCTTTACAACAGAAATTTTTGACGGATCTAATTAGTGGCCTCTCGGAGATACCGAATTTAATAGAAAAACTTCGGGAAAGTACCGCCGTCTTGCAGGATATCGAACTGCTAAACGTGGAAACGGAGAAACGATTCGAAGAGCTGCAAGATCTCTGCGAAGAATGTGAACTGCAACATTATATGCTACAGAAACAATGTGATTTATCAGCGCACAAGAAGAAGAAAATGGGTGAGCTATATAATCTCAAATAAAACTCGAGTGGCAATTTTAAAATATCTAAAAATCAATCCAGTTGAGTTGGAATCCTATCGACAAAGAGTTGCTGCAGAGCATCAACAAAAAATTGAGCAACACGAACAGAATCTCCGCCGAATACAACGCGATCGTCAAGCTGTTTTTGATGATGCCTTTCGCAGTGATTTGGAAGAATTTAAGCAAAAGGGAGCGATTTCAAGTAGGTCCCCCCCTTGGATGGGAACTATATTTTTAAATTTAATACTAACACATCTGAGGTCCTCTTGCAGAAATACAAAAACAAGATAGCAATGAAGTTACGTTAGAGGAAGTGATCCTTGAAGATACAGAAACCAAAGACGCATTAGAGGAATTTCTTAATGGTTAAACGGTATATTCATAGATATGCATTTGTTATATATATATTTATATATTTGTTTGTATGCATTTTCATCAGTTTATGGTGGTAGAGTTCGATGTGTGCCTAAAATTTATATTGTATTTGATATAGTGTAGACGCAACAAGAGATTCCTAGTGCATATTGTCAACAGCGAAAATGATAAACATCAGTTTTCAATGCATTAAAGCTTAAAAGGTGATCTAATTGAAAATGCTCCGATAGATGAACAACGAGAATTGATAATAATCAGAGAGTTCATGCATATTCCAGGTATCTATAGTTATATCCAATGGTTCTAATTTTGGGGGATTTAATCAAAAAGCTATCAATTATCGCGTTAATTAGTTGATAAGTTAAAAAATCAATTTTCATTTAATCTTAACAATCACAAATGGGAATGGGAAAACACCTGGTTTTAATTAGTTCATCTTATCGCGCGAGCATTGAATTTGTGGAAAATATATACGGGGCTGTTATGGAAACCGACACAGAATTTGAAATCAATATCTGTTTCAAATGGTGTTATGAAATAGACACAGTTTTGCTTTCTTTGAAGATAGCAAAATCGATTTTCGAAAATGGGAAAACCTGACACTTGAAAAAGCTATAAAGAATAAAACAAAAACTAGATCAATCTTGACGGCCGCCGTGGCTTAGTTAGCTGAGATGTCGAATTTCAATGCGAGAAGCGCTGGGTTCAACTCCCAATTGGTTTTTATTTTATTTCCAATTTCCGTGGTATCACAACGAACCGATATGCGTCCTAAGTGCGTCACCTTTCGTGATGGCAGCCACACTGTTGCGAAGCTTGCAAAAAGAAATGAGCTAGAGAATCGAGTGGATAATTACATCTTTTGTAGGTGGGTCTGCAGAATCTAACGACACCACGAGTTGCTGTCATAACAAGTCCACAAGCGGTTTGTCCCGCTAAGTAAATCCCTTGGCCATGCCCGGGTGGTTTTCCATGACCTCAACTAGTATAGAAGCCTGAGTCGCATTTTTATGCGTTCCCTTTAGTCAAAAACATTAAATACCAAAACAATTAAGAAAATATATTCAAATAAAGTATTTACTTATATTTCTACAAAAAAAACCAGCCGGGCTAATGAGCGGCCTCTACATCATCGCTAGTTCAATCGTCATCAGTCACTAGTGACAATTACTGCAGGGTTATGATCAATTACATTATGCTACAGCGTTTCGACACTTTATTCCCTATTGGTTATTTTATGTTAGTTTAGGGCTCCCTCATTCCAAAAATGTCAATGGTTTGATGGACTTAAGTAGAGTTTTCGAGATATGGCCCAAAATGTAAAAAAATTTTCAATTTTCTCTACTCTCTACTCTAGTCTGGACGTATAACACAGATGCTCTGTTATCTGTTATCTGCACCTCGTCTCGTGCATGCTTAAAACTCGTTTAAGCATGGATTCGTTCAGATTGAGGCACCTCGCTCGTGTTTGCTCAATTCTGAACTTCAACAGTAACCGTTCTAGCTAACCAGGACTCATTAAGTCTGACGCACCTCGCTCGTGCGCGCCAGTGTATTTTCCAATCAAGGATTCTCTACCTTGACGCACCTCGCTCGTGCGGGATCAGTACTCATCAGCGCAGGCCGTTATATAGCGCTAAGGCCCAGTTTCTAATATTGAGGCTCATCGGAACTAAAAACTGTTTATATTTCTCTAAATGTATAAATAGTTACGTAAAATTTTAGAAATAAGATCCGAATACATTCTGTTAGTTCCCACTCAAAGGAAGATCCAGAAAAATACAAAGTTTAAAAAAAAAAAAAAATTTTCTCTACTTTGCCCCATACTTCAGGCCATAACTCAATAACCGTATAAAATAGCCAAGCAGATATGCTTAATTCGAAAAGGTGGAAACCGTACGCAAATTTTAAGTGCCTAAACGCCACCCTACCGCTATAATTGTGGCTCCTATAAGGTCATATTTTTTGCTACTTTCACTCACTTATCGAGAAATACCTTGGCAACCAGTGCAAATTATCCCAATATTAGACATACCCATTTTGGCTAGAATCGTAACGAACCTTTAAAGCTACAGAACTCAATAATCGGATGACAAATGTTGAAAGTTATAAGCGAAAAACTGCATTTTTATTTTTAAAAAACGTGGGTTATTTGTAGTGTCCGACCGAAGGTTCGGCTTCGGCTTCGGTAATCGGCATAATCGGCCAATTCTTAATCTTCGGCTTCGGCTTCGGCTTCGGCTGGAAAAAGCCGAATATTTTAGCCGAATATTTTTGCATTTTAATGGAAGTAAAAAAGTCACGATAGATTTTCAATTGCTTCATTGAGACCTTTTACACTAGTGAATTATTGCCGTAAATTCTCACTTTGTGGCGACTAAAGCGAAAGAATTTAGAGAAAATTTTAGCGGTTTTTTTTTGTGCTTGTCAAATCGTCGCCCGGGAATTCATGTTCTCTACGTGCAAAAAACACATTTCGAGTAAATCGAAGTTGAAGTTTGAAACTATTTTTTTAAAAAACTGTACGATAAGGTTTTTTGTGTGTTTCACTATTAATTTGTGCGAGAATAGTTATTCGAAGAGTACATTTTCGAATCCTTAACGTAATGCATAAAAAGGTATTTTATGGCTTTAAAATCCACTTTGCTCTATACGCCATTTCAAACATATTTCGGTGAAACTGTAATACATAGAGCAAAGTGACATAAAAAATAATTTTTCAATATAAATATTTTCTTTCAAAATCGGTTGAAAAAATTTGGTATACGAGCTCACCGGGACATGAGCAAGAACAAGTTCGAGAATTGACCCGATCGGACCATTTTAAGGGGTACCTCCAGTACTAGGGTCTGTTACGATAATCACAAAAACTGCTTTAAAATCGAAGTTTTTCAAGGTATTTTGATGAAATTCGGTATTTGAACATGCTTAAAGACAAGTAATATGATTTTAAAAAATTTGAAAAGTGGGCGTGGCAGAAGGGAGTTTTTCGAAAACAGTCTCCTTCGCCCCAAAATTCAAATGGGACTTGAACGAAAGTTAGCACTTATGCCTTCTTTGTTGCCACAAATATCCTCCCCGAAAATTTGCTTGATTGGTCCATTATTAAGGGTACCTCCAGTACTAGGGTCTAACACAAAAATCCCAAAACTGTCCCAGAATCGGACTATTTCGAAATATTTTAATGAAACTTAGAATTTGAGCGTATATTTAAGGCTCCAATTATAATTCAAAAACAAGTAAGGGTGTTATAGTCAGGCGAGCCTGACAATAGAATACCCGACACAGACACATGTTCAAATAATTTTTAATATCAAGTTTAAGGCCAAAAGCGGCCCTATATACCGACTTTTGTTAAATTTCTTTATAGAAACCGTCCCTTTGCCACGCCCACTTTTCCAATTTTTTTAATTTCTAATCAGAGGTTTAATATAGGTACTCTCAAATTCTCATTGAAATATTTCAAAAAAGTCAGACTTTAAGGCAGTTTTGGGATTTTTGTGACAGACCCTAGTACTGGAGGTACCGTTAATAATGGATCAAGCAAATTTTTTTTGGAGGATGTTTATGGCTACAAAGGAAGCATGAGTGCCAAATTTCGGTCAAGTTCCATTTGAATTTCGGGCGAAGGAGACAAATTTCGAAAAATTCCCTTCTGCCACGTCCACTTTTACAATTTTTGGAAATCATATTACTTGCCTTTAAACATGTTCAAATATCAAATTTCATCAAAATATCTTGAAAAACTTCGATTTGAATGGCGTATAGGGCAAAAGATCACAAAAATATTAGTGGTATTCAAGCAACAGTGCAAATCGCAGTGTGCAATATTTGCACTGCTTTTTTTGTACGCAATTTGACAAATGCAAATATTGCACACTGCGTTTGCACTGTTGCTTGAATACCACTATTGTGTTTCAAGGGATATAGAGCAAAATGGAGATGAGTTATCTCAGTAACTAGAAGATATAGCCAAAAATGGATTGCGGATTTAAAAAATTTGGCATTGAAAATGGGGGATGGCATCCTTAACTCAAATTCGTTAAAATGGCGTATAGAGCACATGAATCTCCGGGCGACAAAATGAATAAAGACTGATTTTGTTTCCTTACTGTAAAATGTTTTGCATTCGGCTTCGGCCTTCGGTCTTCGGCCGAAGTCTTCAACTCTGCCGATTGTTCGGCTTCGGCTAAAAATCCACCTTCGGTCGGACACTAGTTATTTGGTATTGTTGCGAGCATACGATTGTACGTTACGTATACGCACTGAGACCCTACATACCTACATAGTAGGGCATAGCATAAATACCTTTTACAAACTCTTCAAGTTACCCTCTCTTTTCTCGGCAATTTGCTTTATTCCGTTTCCTCTCACAAGCGCAAAACAATGCAAATGCAAACGCAAAACAAATCCAATAAACTCCGGCATGAATTCGGCAAATTCTCTCATTTATTGATGCTAGTGTTCGAACCATTTGCTTATGCTTTGTTGAGTTTGTTTCTATTCATAGCTGATCATATATTGTAGCTAGGTATGTAGCTAGGTATTACCTACCTACGTATACGTAACGTACAATCGTATGCTCGCACAATACCAAATACCACACGTTTTAAAAAAATAAAAATTAGGGAGCCCTAAACTAACATAAAATAACCAATAGAAAAAAGTGTATGTAAAAATTATTTTTTTGTAGCATTGTGTTATCCAACAGGCAGTAAATGTCCAAATTGGTCCGATACGAGCTATTTTGTGTTGGTCCGAGATCTGGCGGCTCTGGGATCTTGGACCAATAAGAAAATTTCTGAAAAATCGAAATATACCAAAGGTATTTGATTGAGTTAACCTGGCATGGAACGAATAAAATAATATGTTCGAAATATAAAACTTTCGTAGTTCTTAAACCGTGTTGAAGACTACGACCCTGAGAGATTCGTACTGATTTGAGTAGCGCCATAGAAATTTTTTTGTTGTTCACAGCTTTCATGGCATTCCTACAACTATTTATATTGGGACCATTTTACGCGCTTTGCAACCATCAACACATTCTCCTGCAATTAGCGTTATTTGACCCACAACGATTCTGGGGCTTAACCTAAGCAAAATGATTACTGCTCAGTTCTGTACAGCATATCGAGCCATAACCGCCAAATTGACGTAAGTGACATTTTTTCCGAAATTGAATTGTTGATGAAAATATGTTCTACAGCCTGAAACTCATCACCTAGTATAATATAACGACGACCCAGCTAGCATTTTTCGAAATTTTTGATCAAAAGTGAGTCTTTTTCGAGTCGCCTTTCTGGTTAAAAAGATCAAATATGCGCTCGTTTTCAAATCAAAACTGATACTTTTGTCGGGAGAAATTGGAACCCTAGCCGAGATTCTTCTTAGGGAGTCGTATTTGATATTATTTTCGTTTCGTCGTTTTCGAGTTATATTTGTTACTATTTTCGAGTCTTCTACGACTCATATTTGCTATCATTTTGGAGTCCTCTTCGACTCATATTTATAATCAATTGCTTTCCAAAAATAAAAAAAAATTTCTTAATCAATACACGTTTTTTGGCTTTTCCGTGTATATGTTTATATTATTATTATTATAGATTCAAAATTTTTTTTCTTTGACTTATATGTGGGATTTGAACCTAGGAACTCTCGTTTTCTAGTCCTGTGCTCACCCGTCGACACCAAGCTTTCCAAATCGAAAGTTTTGGAAATTTTTCGTTTATAACTTTAAAGTCAAATTCCATTCAATTCAATTTTGAGTCAAATATTGAGTGAAATATAAGGTAGAAACACTTTGAATGATCATATTTCAATCCCCTACGTGATTAATTGGCGATTGCTCTATATTTTGTTTCTGTAATTTGAATACGACTCGCTTTTGAAACATATTGGACAGTCGTTTTCGAGTCTTCTTTTAATCATGCATGTGATCAATCATTTTCTAATCATGAAGGGCGCTCGAAAAAGACTCGTAAATGAATCTTCTCATTAAACAGTCTCCCAATTGTTGGGTGGGGATAACCTCAATATTAACGGAGATATTGCAATATAAGTTTTATAATTTTTATGCCAGTCAATGCAAACAAGTTCAGAAAAAACGCTCTCCTGTAAAATTTGCTTTTTGTCGCTTACGTCAATTTGTCGGTTAGGGCTCGATATTCTCATAAGAAAAGCCACTTCCTGATAAAAGAAAGCCTAAATATGAAATTTGAGATCGCCCTTAATTTGAAATATGTACCTCCAATTACCCAACGCAGTGACAATAAAACGAAAAACTAAATAAAGACATTCAAGCGTAAATTTAATTTGAAATCCCGACTTTTATATGTATACATATACATATATATATATATATAATATACACATGGAAAATATGCTTGATTCGTAGTTTCTCTAAGAATATCGAAAAATTTAGGCGTATCTTTAACGAAAGGGGCAATCAGTAGTTGGCAGATAGCCTTTCAGTGTATAATTTCGCTTGAAAGAGTGTATAGTTTATTTCTCCTCTTATCTGAGAAGCAAGGTCAGTGTCTAACAACGGAGCTTAGACTCGCTCATTTCTATTAGGAAATGAGTTTTACGAAGAGTTTTAATCAATGTGTTTTTTTTTTTATTGTATAGTTTGGCTCTCACGTTTCGTCGACACTTACGGAGGAGTAAATTAGAAAAAAAAAACAGAACAAAAAAATGAGAAATTCTCCATCAATTCCCAGTTCGGTCGATATGAATGCTTTTATTCTCGCTTTGACTGTGGAGCAGTACAGAACAAAAATTATTTTTCACGTGAACTTAGCGCGATCGTGATTGAAAATGACGACAACATTCTACATTAATGAAAAGCCGTATACGGGTAGGTTATTTTTAGTGAGAAAATTCTTAATTTACAGCTGGGATTCCACAATCTGCGCCGATTTTGATCAGGCCAGTTTGGGACAGATTTAAATAACATCCACTATCTCCTGTTGAGGGGCCACATTGTCGTCGCATATTGTCAAAAACAACGCCGAATCATATCAGGGAACAATAAAACTGAGACAAAAACCGCTAAAGACTATTACACTTGTCAATATCAGAGCCCAAAAATTTAATTACACGATACGCTCACATAATAGGGGCATCAATTGCGGCAAAATCGGCGCATTGTGCAGATAGTGGAATCCTAACTTAATAAAAAAAAAAAAAAAAAATTCCAAAATTTTCGCAGTGAATCTCGCGCAGCTACCATCGAACATAACGTTGAATACATTCATACGTGAACATGCCGGACTAACAGGCACAAAATATATGTGCAAAGAAGGCGGATGCGGAGTTTGTATTTGCGTCGTCACAGGTAAAGATCCAACAACAAAACAGACACGCTCATGGGCTGTAAATTCCGTAAGTCCAGATCATTAATGGTATAGGGAAAAGATTTAAAAAAAAAATTTTATTACGGCAGTGTTTAACTCTGCTAAACTCATGTGCGGATTGGCATATAACGACCGTGGAAGGCATAGGAAACAAACGTATTGGATACCATCCAATACAGAAACGTTTGGCCAAGCTAAATGGTACACAATGTGGTTATTGTACACCTGGTTTTGTTATGAACATGTATGGACTGTTAGCATCTGAAGGAGTAGATAAATTGACAATGGCGGATATTGAGAATTCATTTGGTGGAAATATATGTCGCTGTACCGGCTATCGTCCGATTCTCGATGCTATGAAATCTTTTGCCGTCGACAGTGATATTCAAGTACCCGAGGAATGTCATGACATTGAGGATCTCTCATCGAAAATGTGCCCAAAAACTGGCAGCCTTTGTAATGGCACTTGCAATGGAATCATTGAACGTAAACCGCTGACCTACGAAGATGGCAGCCAGTGGTATTGGCCAAAATCTTTAGATAGCCTATTCGGTATTTTTGAAAAACTCCAAAATGATAAATACATTCTGGTAGCTGGTAATACAGCTCACGGTGTCTACCGTCGTTCACCGGAAATCCAGATATTTATTGATGTTAATGGAATTGCGGAATTGCGTCAATATGGAATTGAATCCGATTCCTTGGTGTTAGGTGCAAATCTCACCCTTACTGAGACAATGCAGATCTTTCAAGAGGCAGCTAAGAAACCAGGTTTTGAATACTGTCAACAGCTTTGGGAACACTTTGATTTAATTGCAAATATTCCTGTGCGGAACGTAAGTTCAAATTGATTGAAATTGAATGGAAAACTTGATAAGATTAGATTCGAATCAACTGAAAACGTAGAATGACTTGAGTGTTTTGTTTCTTTCATTGGAAATCTTTATAGCTTTGAGTGTGTTTACGCAACTACTTTTGATACCTCAACATTATGGCAATTGAAAATAAACGAAAGAAGTTTATTAGGAGCTCTTTTATCAGTTCCCTTTTTGAAAATTTGTAAACCGTAATTTTTTTTAATAGCCTCAAGAATTGCAAAAAGAAGATATTGCGTAATACACCATGATCAGAGAGAATTTCAATTGAACATAGCCAAATTTTGGAGAAAGGGGTCGAAAAGGGTCACAACTAAAAAACAGTCATATCATTTGCTCCATTAGCGTTGGTAAAATAAAAACAAGTAAGGGTGTCATAGTCGGGCGAGCCTGACAATAGAATACCCGACATAGACAAACATTTTAAAATAATTTTTAAAACACGATTAAAAAACAGGACCATTAAGAAAGAATATTCTAGAGATTATTAGGGCCAAAAGGGGTCCCATATACCGACTTTTGTGCATTTTCTTTATGAAAGGCGCCCTGTCACGCCTACTTTTCAAACGTTTTTGAACTCTAATTGCAATCTTAAGTTTTTGTGATTTTCGTAACAGACCCTAGTACTGGAGGTACCCTTAATAATGGACCGATCGGGAATATTTTCGTGCCAACTTTCGTTCAAGTACCATTTGTAATTCGGGTGTAGGAGACAATTCTCGAAACACACTTCTGCCACGCCCACTTTTTCAATTTTTCGTCATCATATTACCTGCCTTTAAACAGACCTGTTAAATCCCGATTAAGATTAATAATCATGAATTATTGTTCTTTTTTTAATCCATAATCATTATTAATTTAACTTCTTGAAATTTTTGATTATTAATGATTGCGATTACCAAATAATCGTGAAATAATCAGGACTATTTCAGATTAATGAAAAAAATCAGAAAAAATCAAAAAATAATCAAAAAAATAATCCCGATTAATTTTAGATTATTTTTGAATATTTTTATTTTTTTGATTATTTTTGATTTTTCCTGATTATTTTGGGTTTTTTGATTTTTTATTGATTATTTTTGATTTGTTCTGATTTTTTTATTAATTTTAATTATTATCAATTTGTATTTGAATAACATCGTTTTTCCAAGTTTTCCTATAGTCCGTGGGACCGGCAACGGACAAGTGATTTCACCGGCCACCTGTGGTTAGGACCACCCTCGTCAAACCACCGGCAATACTTTCGAGAGGCGAATTTTACATTACGATGTCATAGGCAAGGACATATGGGCCCTCGCTGTACTACATTTAATTATATTCAATTACAAATTGAAAATAATTAAAATTAATAAAAAAATCAGAACAAATCAAAAATAATCAAAAAAAATCAAAAACCCAAAAATAATCAGGAAAAATCAAAAATAATCAAAAAAAATCAAAAATAATCTAAAATTAATCGGGATTATTTTTTTGATTATTTTTGATTTTTTCTGATTTTTTTCATTAATCTAAAATAATCATGATTATTTCATGATTATTTGGTAATCGCAATCATTGATTAATATAGGTCATACAAAAATAATCATTAAATAATCACTATTTCACTCATAAGAAAAAAAAAAATCTGATTAATTAATCATTAATTAAATAATCATTATTTAACAGGTCTGCTTTAAACATGTTAAAATTTTTAAATTTCAACAAAATATCTTGAAATACTTCGATTTTAGAGCAGTTTTTGTGATTTTGTAACAGACCCTGGTGGGTACCCCTAAAAATGGTCCGATCGGGTCCATTCTCGAACTTGTTCTTACTGACGTCCCCGCAAGCACGCATACCAAATTTCGATAGCTCAACTCCTTCGAAAAGAACTGTATACAGACAGACAGACAGACAGGACATGGCTAAATCGAATCTCCTGGTGACGCTTACTATTTCTATATATATTGTTTATTGGTACACACAACCACACAAACGCAATATACCCTCGGCACAGAGTGTGTCGGGTATAAAAAGGGAATGATTAAGATCTAAAAACATTTATTCCTCGGCTTTCCTTAAAAATATGTATGTCTTACTTAATTACCAAAAAGAGCTCTAATTTTAGATACTACTCCTTACCTCTACAAAAAGGGAATGTTTCTTCAACAGTTTTTTCTTTTTAAGCTATAATTTTAAATGAACCATAAATTAATGAATGAATAATTTGAAATAATATTTTTTAGATGGGTACCTTAGCTGGTAATCTGTCGATTAAACATCAATATAAGGAGTTCCCGTCGGACGTATTCATTCTGTTTGAAGCACTGGATGTTCAAGTGGTAATAAATGAAGGCGCCGTTGAAAGAAAAACCGTCTCATTGGCGAATTATTTAAAAACACCAATGACCAAGAAGATTATACATTCATTTTTACTTCGACCGTATCCAGCGCAACGATACACATTCGCTTCGTACAAAGTAATTTCTTTATTATTATTATTATTATTTTTGTTGAAATACAAGCTGAATTTCTCAAACCTCATCACACATTCCAGATAATGCCTAGAGCACAAAATGCGCACGCGTATGTGAATGCTGCTTTCCTATTCGATTTAGAACGTCCCAGCAATAAAGTCACGTCGGCACGGATTTGTTTCGGAGGAATTAATCCGGATTTCGTACACGCAACGGTCTTAGAGGAAGCACTGATTGGAAAAAGCTTGTTTGAACCATCAGTATTTGCAGAGATCTTTCGGGGATCCCATAGCTATATGAAAGCGGATACTGTTTTAGCTGAACCTTCACCGGAATATCGTGAAAAGTTAGCTTACAATCTACTCTATAAGTTTCTTCTAAGTCGTGCACCATCTGGCATGTTAGCCTCGAATCTTGTTAGTGGTGGAGAGATCTTAAAAAGACCAGTTTCACGTGGAAAGCAAACATTTGAGACTTTGGAGACTAATGGCCCAGTTTCTAAGCCAACGCAAAAGGTTGAGGCACTCATACAATGCGCAGGTGAGGCAAGCTATACGAATGATATACCAGCACAGCCAGGACAGTTGTGGGCGGTATTCGTTACCGCAAAGAAGGTTGGTGCGACCATTTCAGCAATTGATCCTTCTGATGCATTAAGGCTTCCGGGTGTTGAAGGATTCTTTACTGCCAAGGACATTCCTGGTGAAAATAACATTGTCGATCAGTACGCATTCTTTTGTGATAACAACGTTGAGCTATTCCCAAGTGGTACTGTTAATTATTACGATCAACCTGTCGGAGTGATTGTAGCCAAAAATCAAGACCTTGCGGAAAGAGCTGCGGAATTAGTTAAATTGACTTACTCAGCTGGAAGCACCGAAGCATTGTGTACTATGGAGCAAGTTTTGGACAGTGCATGTGCTGATAGATTTGATCATGCGGAAAAATCTATAATCGAGACATTGAATGATCCGAAACAGTATGACTTATCCGCTAGCGGGAAATTGGACATGGGCTTACAGTATCACTTTTTCATGGAGCCACAAACGACAGTTGTCCTGCCAATCGATGGCGGCTATCATGTATATTCTGCAACACAATGGATGGATCTTTTACAAAGTGTTATTGCGAAATTGCTAAAACTTAAATCCCATGAGATTCAGGTCAAAGTTCGCCGACTTGGTGGTGGCTACGGTGGTAAATCAACGAATTCCCATCCTCCAGCTTGTGCTGCGGCCCTCGCAGCTTTTAAGTTAAATCGACCAGTACGCTTTGTTCAGAGCATCGAGTCGATGATGCGCAGCAGCGGAAAACGTTGGGCATTTCATGCAGATTATGATTTCTTTGCAAAAAAGAATGGAAAGATTATTACTTTACGTATAAAGTTCTATGAGGATGCTGGTTGCGGGCGCAATGAATCACCCTTGGGTCATACGGTGCTTTTGTCGAAAAACTGTTATGAGTTCTCTGATAACTATAAGCTCGATGGCTATTTGGTATTTACAGACTCGCCAAGTAATACAGCTTGTCGTGCTCCAGGCTCCATTGAGAGTATTGCTATGATTGAAAACGTTATTGAACACATCGCATTCGTTTCTGGTCTGGATCCACTTGAAGTTCGTATGGCGAATATGATAACTGGCCATAAAATGCATGAAATGCTTTCGCATTTTCTCGAAACGACCAGCTATAAGCAGCGCAAGCAACAGATTGCACAGTTCAATGGAGAAAATCGTTGGCGTAAGCACGGTTTGGGCATAACCATTATGGAATACTGTATGGGATATTTTGGAAACTACTCAGCCACTGTAGCTGTTTATCATGCCGATGGTACTGTAATTATTTCCCATGGTGGCATAGAAATGGGACAGGGTATGAATACAAAAATAGCTCAAGTTGCGGCTCACACGTTGGGCATACCCATTGACTTGATCAGAATTGAAGACAGCAATACCCTTAATGGAGCCAATTCAATGATAACAGGTGGATCCATTGGCAGTGAGTCTCTGTGCCTAGTGAGTAGAATTACTTTAAAATACTGGTTTCTTTTTTTTGAATCTATGTTTTCCGCGTCTATTTTTCTTCCCATCAGGCGGTTCGTAAATGCTGTAACCAAATTAATGAACGTTTGAAACCGATTAAAGAGACACTCAAGGATGATAATTGGCCCAATATTATTACGGAGGCTTATAACCAAAAAATTAATTTGATAGCTAACGATGATTGCAAACAATATGATTTAGAACCATATACCGTTTGTGCGTTGGGTTTAACGGAAGTCGAAGTTGATATTTTGACTGGATGCTATTTGGTTAAACGCGTTGATATACTCGAAGACGTGGGCGTAAGTCTTAATCCGAGTATTGATATTGGCCAAATTGAAGGTGCTTTTATGATGGGCTTGGGATATTGGACGTCTGAGCGTATTGTCGTTGATAAAGTAACAGGAGAGGTTAAAACAGATCGCACTTGGAACTATAAGCCGCCCGGTGCAAAAGATATTCCAATTGACTTCCGTATCGAAATGTTGCCCAGAAGTCCAAATGCGGCTGGATTTATGCGCTCTAAAGGTAAGAATATTTTTCTTTAACAAAAATATAAATATTAACGAAATGAGTTATTTCTCCATACGCGTTTAATGAAGCTTCTGGCGAGCCGGCAATTTGTCTTAGCGTTTCTGTTGCATTCGCCTTGCAGGAAGCTCTACAATCAGCTCGAAATGATGCCGGTCTAGAGAAAACATGGATTTACCTCACTGCACCAATGACACCGGAACAGGTTCTGTTAAAGTCGGGTACAGAAATTTCGATGCTGAAACTTTAATTCAATGAAAAATACAAATTAAAAAAATTATACGCTGGATTTGAGGGCGCAAAGTCCTTAAAAAATTCATGGTATATGTTGTGAGTTGGGGTCACTGCTTTGAGCAAAACATGCACAAAAAATAAACGTTTTGAAACTATTTATTCAATCCTTTCGATTTCACACATATAAAAAGAAAATAGAATTTAATTGTGGAAACATTAGATTATAAACAGATACTTATTTTAAAAAAAAAGTTGTTCGCTCTAGGTTAAAACCATTTAAATTAGTATACATTAGCGCTTTTTAGAAACCAACATTAGAAGGCTCGAAAACTAAAATTTCGGTTTTTTGTTTCTATCGATCGGAGTCGGCGTTAAACAATTGAATCATCGACCTCGAATAACGTTGTAAGCGACAAATTTCACATTTTTGGGAATTTGTCATGGCAGACAGTGCGAACAAAGCCATTCCACGTCTTTGATGGTCTGAAATGTTGGGAAATGTCCAAGAGTTGACCAAATAAAAATACTTTTTCGATAGCTCAAAGGCCTAAAGTGTTATTGACAGTGAAAGTCCGAAAAATAGGTTCAACAAATTTGTCGCTTACAACGTTATTCGAGGCGATGATTCAATTGTTTCGACTAGTCCAATATAGATAATTCAGTTTACATAATCGGAATAATGTTTAAAAAAAATTGGAATTA
This sequence comes from Chlorops oryzae, assembly GCA_020466095.1. NCBI lineage: Eukaryota > Metazoa > Arthropoda > Insecta > Diptera > Chloropidae > Chlorops > Chlorops oryzae. Next base: position 33,292,457 of record CM035808.1, read on the forward strand.
GTTAACTAGGAGCATTGTTGTGAAATTGATTATGATACTCTTAGGCAGACAAGCGACAGTTTGGCATATCGTTGTTTCAATAAGGAGTCCTGGAGGACTCACCTGTTCTCCGATAGGCGGTTCGGTGAGCAAACATTAATTGATTTGAATAACCTTCTTTAAGGCCCAATTAGGTAAGGTTAGGGTAGGTTAGGTGGATCTGGCTGGTCATTGAGACCGGGCATAGAACCAAAGGTTCCATACCAGTGTAATCCTTAACCGGAATGTAGTTGCATTGCAATAGAAGCCGCATGATTACCGCACCATACCAGTCCTCTTTGCGAAGTTTAATAGAGTAGACAGCTTGTACTCTGTCATACAGTTAGAGTTCGCGAGCCATGGTTCTACGAACAATTGTAGTCTCGTCCTAGCAAGAGCCGGGGCAGTGACAGAAAAAATGCCCGACGGTTTCTAATGAACCGGGTTCAGAGCATCATCTGCACGCATCGGATTCTGATATTCAGCTTGGCCCAATTGAATCATTACAAAATTTTTCAATTGAAAAACTCTTGAAAATATCTCAATCATCTACTATATTAACCCTTGCTCTTAGGCACATTGTCACTTGATAAGAAATTAACAAAATTTCTGTAAGACAATCAATTTTTTCTCTTTACGACCGCATTTCTTAAGTTAGCATGAAAAAGCAACTGGGTTTTCATAACTTTTTTTTTTTTTTTTTTTTGCAAAAAATTATCAATGTATATAGAATCGGTGCTGAATTTTCAATATTAGAAAATATACGAGCTTAAAACGCAGGAGGCATCCACGACTGGCGAAAACGGCCATATTCTGCCACTTCGTGACTGTGACCCATCATCAGCGCCTTTGGAGTGCCTGAAGAGTTTCAAATTTGAAACATCTTAAGTTCAACCAAATTTTAAAGCTTGTGAGAATTTTAGCACACAGCTTGAAAGCTGATGGCTTGATTTGGGCGCGCCAATTTGGCATATTTCCGCAGGTTCGACTAAGTCCTTGATTGGATAAGTATTACACATGCTCATGTGATATATACGAAAAATAACCAATGAATTTAGAAGCGGTGCTTTTTTTTTATATAGCAAACTAAAGATAATTCCAAATTTTTAGTTCTCTAAGCGGTTTTATCTAAGAGTGTGAATATAGAATTTGCTTTTTAAGTATTTATTTTATTTATCTTAGTTATTTCTGGCCCTTTAGCATTTCAGCTTTCTATGGCGTTTCCGAAATTTGTTGGACTTTATTTGGAAGGAAATTCTTCGAACGGTTTCGTTTCAAATTTTCATATTAAAATTCAATTTGTTTCTTTGGCTTTGGAAATTATTTTTTGATTTTCTACTTTTCATAGTTGTTCTAAGTAATCCTCCCTCTAAAGGCTAATAATACTATTGTATATAATAATTTATGTTTTCGTTTTATAACTATTTTTTAATTTTCAACAACTTTGATTACATTTTTAAATTTACGTTTTTATTTTATTTAAAATTCAGTCATTAACTTTTACGAATGTATTTTTATTCAAAATAATTCGAAAGAATGTGAAAAAAAATGTTTTTGGTATTTTCGTAGTAGCGTTTTAAAACGGTCTTTGTTTGTCTGAAATGAACAAATTATGATGTGGGAATGTTCGCGTCAGTCATGTCCAAAATTCGATTTCTCAAGCACATGTGTTTGAGAAACAAAATTCTGCCGACGCAGCAGGAGCACATGTACAGCGTATACCAACCCAGCAAGCATCTATATATAAAAATACTCGTTTTGTAAGCGTTCAAATGTAAGCGAAACGCTGCTATGACATTTAGAAAACGCATCAAATTAAGCGTTTTATAATCGAAACGAACCCATCATTATAAGCTCTTAAAAGAGGATTACAAGATATGTAATATAAGAATCGAATTTAAGCGTTTTGCGACAACATTTAGAAATCGATTGCATTTCCAAGCGAAATGAAAGTGAGTTCGAGCTTCGAAAAAAAAAAATTTTCGGTTTTTGGATATTTTTATAGTTCCAAATATTTTTAAAATGTTTATTTCTCGCTTTTATTCCCGCTGTTGTAGGATTTGATACTCGGAACTCTCGCTTTCTAGTCAAGTGCTCATCCATTACACCGTGTGTGCCAAATCGAAAGTCAGCAATCTTTTGCGTTTGTAAGTTTATGCTTGGTGGCTGTTTCCAACGTTTACGAAAGCCTTAATCATGTAAGCTTTATGGGCAATTCCACGAGAAACGGTCCCACCCGTAACGGTCATTCCGTGCAAAAACTCCGTAATTTTAGTGCCAAATTATTTTTAAAGGCTTTCAAAAAAAAAATTTTAATCGTGATATTTTTATACGTTCAAATATTTTTAAAACTGATAATTTGTTTCATCCGTGTTGTAGGATTTGATACTGAACTTGCTTATCTAGTCATGTGCCATGCCTTTCACCAGTTTTGCCAAATCGAGTAGAATCTTTGCGTTCTGTAAGTTATCTTGAAAAGATGGCTGTTTTAATTTACGAAACCTGTATCATGTAAGCTAATGCAATTCAGAGAAACGGCTACTACGCATAAAAATCTAATTTGAAATTATTAAAGGTTTCAAAATAATATTATGAATATCACGTGTATTTATTCTTCGTTAAATTGCTAAAACCTGGGAAATAGATTCACGGAATCGAATTACAATGCTTATAATAACCTTGCTCATGCAAGCGTTTCTTAAGCTTGGTTTGCAAAACGCTTGTTAAACTTCTTGCTGGGTTCGAGTGAATGAAAAAATGGGGTGTGCTTGCTTCTTTTTTAATCTCATCGGGGCTACTTAAGCCATATAAAATTAATGGCTTACAAAACAAAATAATGGAAAACGAAGGAGAAATGTCAATAAATCGAATGAGCCCTCAAAGTATTCCGTGTTAGTATTGACCATGTGTCATTTAATGTGATTCATGTGGAATGATCGTGTTGCAAGTTCATTTAACGTCCGAGCTGCAACAAATAAAATCGTTTAAAAATACCATTGCATTTTTCATATATGTAAAAAAAAAATTTATAGGAAATGTGTCTTAAACTCAAATGCATACGCGGAAGATGACAAACACAAAAATAAAAAAGAAACACAAAACTTTTTAACGAAACGCACGTCTGTTACTTTTTTTTGGATGCCAGCAATTCATATGATCGCTCGCGCTTATAATTGAGTAAAATTGTATCCTTTCTAGTTAAATTTACTTTTAAATAATTTTCATTACAAATTGTAATGCGAAATTTGTACGAAAGAAATTCTAACTGAATCTTATTGTAAATTTTATCATTATGGACTATGTACGCTATCCAATAATATTCAAACTGTATTGAGAGTGACCATATGCAGCACTATGGGCTGTAATTTATATTCGAACATTAACTTGGAGCAAATACTAATGAGTAAACAATTAGATAGCGATAAATTATAATACATATTGTAGAAACATTTTAAACTTTTCTAATTATTTTTTAAAATACTGGATTTGAACTCGATTTGTTAAAAATAATGTAGGTTTTTTTTTGGACTAGATCATTTGAGAGATTCTTAACAGAAAAATATAACTTTTTAAGTTTAATGAACTCTTATAAAAATGAAATATTATCTCAAAAAGTATAGAATAGGATAAAAAAAAACTCCACCACTAACACAAGCTTAAACGATTTCCCTTAATTCTCACTTATTGTTATTATCTCTCATCAAATCTTCCAAAGCACCATTTAGACGACCTTTACTTAAGGCATCGACAAGCAAATGCAGACGTTCCTCGCGCTCAGTATGCCTTCGCTCAAGCGACGAAACCTTTAATTACATAAATTAAATTATTGAAAGTTTGCCAAAAATCAAATGACCATTTCGTAATACCGTAAAAAATTATGAAAAAAGCCATTGTTTCGATTAAAAGCAAGAGTTATCATCAATCAACCAGATTCAACAAATAAATACCAAAAGAAAAACAAAAAAAATTAACAAAAAATCGTTACAATCCAAGAAATATAGCATTCGCTCTAAGTACCTTCGCTTTTAATGCGTAATAATCGACGGGTAATTTACGGCGCTTTTGCACGCCATTCGACTCTTCACGATCATTCAAACGTTGATGCAAAAAGGCAAGTTCACGTTCATGAGCGGTTTGCAATGCCTTCAGCTACAAATAGGGGGAAGGGAAAAAAATAACGAACATTTTGGGTTTTTTTTCCCCCAGTCATGAATGCAAAAATACAGATAAGAAATCACTTACATCTTGAAGACGTTTGTCATGTAAAGATTTATAATCAGCTTCCATTAATTTGAGCTTACTTTGCGCTTCTCTCAAGGCTTGAGTCTCAGTATTTGCTGGCGTATGATGATCTTGATTTCGACGCAATATTGATGTGCTTGATGATGGACCACTGACATTTGAGGAAGTGTTGGATCGTACAGCTGAGAAAAGAAAACATAAAATGTATAAGTGCAAAATTATAAAATTCGTTGCGATATTCAATCAGTTCTATTCTAAATGAATATTCCCCAAGAATCTTTTCCCCTTAAAAATTTTGCTCCGCGGAAAAAGGAAGTGTTCTTAGCATCAATAAAGAATAAAATATGATGACCTCTGCTTAAAAATGTTCAAAATACTTGGATCCGTAATATTCGTTTGCCCAGTGTGCTTAGAGTGGCAGATTTTCTTTTTTTTTTTTCAAATCCGCGTGGAAAAATCCCCGGGGAATATTTAGAATCGGGCTGAATGTTTCCCTTAAAAAGGTGATCTAACTTGAACAATAATTCCTTTTCATGCCTTTATATTTTGTCTGCTAATCATTGAAGGAGCAAAATTGTCTCTCTTTAAGAGTGCTTTTTGAGGAGCTGAAGTGACCTTCAGTTTATAGACGAATCCAAACGGTTTTGTGTCAAACGAAGAGAAACTGTCTTGAACAAAGTTTTTATGATTTTGATGCCAGGCAAATTTGCCACTGCCTTGACAAAAAAAAAAAAAAAAAAAATGGGGAAGTAAACACAATATTAAATATAACTATTTCTAAAAATAATGGCTAAATATTAACAAGAGTTAAAAGATTAAAGGCTGCTACAGCAAGTCGAAAAATCATTTGGATTCATATTCTTTTTATGCGACTCAGAGCATATTAATCAATATTACCCATTCAAGGGGAGTTTCCTCCCACGTAGCATGTATCGATCGTTCAGAATTAATTGGAATTGAAATAATCTAATGGTGATGCTTATCCATCGAAAGATTGGAATGACTTTTGATATGCAAAAAATTCCATAAAATTTTTTTAATTTACTTTCTCTGCAAGACTTTTGTGGTATTTGAAATTTTCTGAATAGCGAAAGTGGAATTTCGTCACAACATTTAAATGGAAAAATATTCTCTCTTGGGGGAACTTCTCCCTTGTTTTTGAAAATTATCATATCAAAAGAAAAATTCGCAACAGGCAAGCGAAAAATACCTACTTTTTTTGAAAAAAAAAAAAAAAATTAGCAAATATTTGGGTTGGTCATTCAAGACAATTTCCATATACTGGCACAATGGCAAATTCAAAGCGAAAATTCCAAATTTGTTTTAATAAACATACTTACATATATAAACATTATACAAAAGGCGAAGCGCCATAAAAATCAAAATGTGCAAAAAACCAACGAAAACAAAATAAACCACACAAAACAAACAAAAAAAATCCTTATGGAAACAAAAAATGTTCTTTTGCTTTTATCAGATTTCTCGCAGAAATTGACAACATTAAAGACATTCACCCTGGAAAATATATGATACGTTCATCCTTAATAGGGGGTTAGGAACTCAAAACCGTTTGAAGAAATATCATTTTTCTTTTATAAATTTCAAGTGAAAATGGACCACTCCATGATGGAAGTCTATACAATCTTTAACTTGGCGAGTCAATCGATGCAGAAAATAGAGCACTTTTAAGGCAAGCACGCTCAAGTTCATATTGTATATACCCTGTAGGAAATTGAACTAGTGCAGAAGTATTCTTCGACTACTTCCCGAATCAACAGTACTATCGCTCATAATTTCCCCGCCAATACATTGAAACTTTTACTCTGAGGTGCCATTCGAAAATATACAGTCGCGTTTGAACTGGTATACGGGCCAAAATTCTTTTTAATGCCTAAATTTCTGTCGCTGTCAACGAAATTCAGTGTTCGTAAAAGAGCAAATCAAATTAATAACAAATTAATTTTACCTAAAATTTTATTAATAACGAAATAAAATACTCCAGTTCAATTGAAAAAAATCGATTATTACCAAACCTCCATCTTGTTTACTCGCAAATTACAGTAACATTGTTGTCTTTTTTGGCAAGACAAGACAAGATAACACAACAATGTTACCCTAATTTGCGAAGGAAAAAAATTGAGTTTTGGTAATAATTGATTTTTTTCAATTCGACTAGAGTATTTTATTTCGTTATTCATAATTTTTTTGTTAAAACTAAATTTTTATTAATTTGGTTTGCTCCTTCAGAAAAACTGAATTTCATTGACAGGGACAGAAGTTAAGGCATTAAAAAGAATTTTGGCCCATACAGTATAATTCAGTACATTTGCTATACTACGTCAATAGAGTGGGGAACGACCAGAGCTGTTATATCGAACAGCGTAGCGCGTGAACCCCACGATCCGAATGGCCCAGGTTCGATTTCCCGGCCAAGCGAACGCCGATTTTTTTTAAAAATCAGTAGTAAAAATTGAAATCCTAAGGCCCGTTTTCTGAATGTCCGGTTAAAGTCTAGATTAACTAACCGGCAGTTAAACTAATCGAATGATTGAACATGTCGGTTAAGCGATTTCGTTTTCTCAATGTCTAAATTATTTGTTCTGGTTAATAAGTGAGAAGTTGGCAACGCGTTCACAAAACATCTGTTTCTAAATGTCAAAACGACTGAGAATTTTTAATTTCTAATAAACGAATGCTAAATGTTCTATAACAAAGCTAATAGATCTAAACACCAGCTGTTTCTTACAAATAAATTTAATCAGCAGATGAGCGTCGGCTAAGGTTTGTGCCTTAATCGTATTTTGAGAAAACGAAACTTGATTTTTTGTTAAAATAACTGCCGGTTACGACTAAACCGGACATTCAGAAAACGGGCCTAAGAGGAATAAAAAGCAAATAAATAAAAAAGAAAGGTTTGAAATTTGTTAGGAATTTTGGAGCAAATTTATGCGCAAAGTTCTGAGACAGCATTGGTGAAGACTTGGTTTTCCATCAAACTTTTTGATTTTTTCGATTATTACCATTTCTCCACATTTTTTCGCCTGCGACAGGAATCGAACTCGAGCCCTTCAGATTGCCAAGCGAATACGCTTTCACTACGCCACGGACCTATCTGACTCGCGCGCAACAAACATTCGATTAATGTGTGAGCAAAATTGAACTGAAGACGCCTCGTTTACCGCGCCACTAGTTAGGTTCTTCTGTCCGTGTCTCTACTCGCGCACTAGTTCTTTTTCCTGCACTCGAGAACTACTTCTAGGGCCCCAATTGAACCCACTCTTCCTACAGGGTAATAATCATGGTTTGATCAAATTTCATTTATTTGAGCAAACCACAGAGGAGTTTGAAATTTATTTTCACAAATATTAACAATTTAAATGAGTAGCATCATAAATTGCGTAACTGTCTGGCCGAACAAATTACGTGCTAAACAAGAAATGCAATAAAAAATTAATTTAAAACCTTTTATGCTACTTTCGCTTTCCGCTTTCAAGTTTGAAGTCAAAACTCTATATGTAACGTTATGAAAGGTCAGACAAAGAATTAAAAAAAAAACGAAAAGAAAAAGAAAAAGAAAGCATAAGGAATTAAGCGTGAATAACAAACACGTCGTATCAATGACATAACACACCAGAAAGCTACCAGTAACAAAAAAAAAAAATCACCATAACCCATCGCCATCTTTGTAGGTGGCAATAAAGCAAAAATCTTCATCTACTGCAACTGTGGACATCATTTAAAAGGGTAATAACTTTGTCAAACTATCAATTCATTTAAAAAACATTTAAAAAAAACAAGTCCGATAATTAACTATCACGCGTAAGTCTATGCCAAGTGCCGGAGACAGAGAAACACACGGCACATTTGTTTAAAGTGCCACATTTGTGCCATGCATAAATCGAGCCACAAATTGAGCTCAAAGTGAAAGTCAATAAATCACAATGAGCCGGGAACATGTAATGCAATACACGTACCCCTCACAATCAAAACCGATTATGTATGCGCATGTGTAAAATTTGTTTTTTTTTTTTTTTTTTTTGAGGTAATTTGCGTGTTAATGAGGAAAGTCATGAGCACGTGTCTCGGGCAGGTACTTATTTGGGAGTGTCAGTAAAGAATTGGGTCTTTGCAGAATCCTAAAGATGGCAAGCTTCTTGAACGATCTAATTTCAATGACTTTGGAAACATCCAGACTATCTATACCCTCTCTTTTGAATTCATTCTTCAGAAACTGCTTACCGTCCTTTTCCCTTTGCAATTTCTTGATCGTCTTTTTGCATTCATCTAATTCGCGAGATAAACGTTGTATCGCTTTATCCTTAACGGCCAGATCGACACGCATTCCTCGTATTGTTGCCAGGAGATGGGCATCTTCTCGCGCGGCTGCATGATGTGCCGATAGAGAAATCGTCGAATCGGACTGTGATACGGGCAATTTGGATGTCACGGCCGTCGATAGAGACATGGTTGGATTCATCGGTTTACGTAGGCCGCTTTGCTTTGAGCTTGGACGTGAATTGATTGGCGTTGAGTTTGTGGTACTGCTTGCACTTGAGCCTGCCGAATGAGTCTGACTGCTACCGGTTGCTCCTCCAATCGTATTTGTGCTATGATCTCGTGTGGATTTTATAGTTTGCGTACCAGAATTGTATGTCATTGACGGAAGCGGTGATAGCGCTCTGTTTGCGTGAAGTGCTTGAGCTGAAGGATTTGGCAGTATCTCTGGTTCATCGGTTTGTGTGCTGTTGTTGTAATAGTTTTCCGTACGTTTTCGAACGAAATAATCCAAAGTTCGAACTTGCGACTCAATTTTTTCATTGAGTTTCGTATTGATTTCTTGAAGGCTGGAAATTAATTGAAAGAGGTTAATATTTTTCATTTGAAAAAAAAAAAAAATGCTTCAATTAAAAATTAAAATTCATAAAGCAAAAGAGAGGCTTTGGAGTTTTCTATGTGGTCAGAAAGATTTTGATTACAAAATACACAGGCCGATTCTAAATGAAGTTTCGCTTAAAAATGTCCGAAATTCTTGCTCCCTTTATATTACCTTCCCATTGTGCTTAGAATGGGAGCATTTTTTTTCAAATCCGCAGGCAAAAACTCCCCGGGAATATTTAGAGTCGGGCACGATAAAAAGTGATTGGGTTGAATTTGTGATTGGCTAAGCCACTCCAATTGTTCACTTTTGGTATATGAATTAGATGGCACCACCTTGCAAATGGAATTCCATTTCATGGATTGTTACTCTACCTCAAGACTTGCGTTTCAAGATCGGCTATGTGGGTCTCATATTTAGCTTGAACGGAATTAAAGCGAGCCTGAACGTTGGCTAAAATTTGTTGAGCCTTTTTATCCTGCTCCTTTGCATCCGCTTCCAATTGGGCAATACGTTGTTCCAATAGTTTCCGACTACTCAGATTATCATGATCACGGTGCCCAGGACTCTTTGAAGCAACTAAGAATAGATAAGACAGACAAATACCATTATAATTTTGAGTAAATAGAACGGAAAGGTTTCTAGTATACCGATTAAAGCAGATACCGAATCCGGATGTTTTCGCATTAATATTCGTTCCATTTCGCGACATTGGCGCTGAAGATCCTGTATTGTCTTCGCATCGGAATCCTTTTGTTCCTGTGTACGTTTCTTCTCTTGGCGCGTTTCATCGAGTTCGGCCTGCAGTGCTTTTTGCAACTCCAAGGCTTCGTTGCGATCATTGCGTGCCGCTTGCAGCTCTGTACGCAATACATTGGCACATTCATTCAGATGCTGGACGTCAAGTTTCAATATTTCCGATTCCTCCTGCAAGCGTGTATTGCTCTCTCGGAGATCGCGATGCAAATGCGATAGCGAATCATGTTGTATGCGCAGTGACTGCAAACGTTCTTCGGTGTCCTTTAGTTTCTCCTGTAAATGATCGATTTCCTGTTTGAGTGCATGTTCCCGTGTCAATGAAGCCACCGCCTGAATGGGCGAAGTTTGCGTTGACGTATAGTGTTTCGGTGAGGAATTGACGGATTTATCGCAAGCTGCTGCTGTTCGTCTAGCGAGCGCTGCTTGTAATGGTGGACTATTTCGACGTGGCGACGCTGTCGTCTGACTGTAGTGACCACTATCCGGTGTATTGTTCATGGAAGCACGACGTGCGCCAATCGAATTCCGTCTCTCATGCGTGGTTGTAGGACTGCAGGCCTGCGTAGGATTGAAATTCAGAGGCGTTATATTACGATGACTCGGACTTGGCATCATTTGGCTTGTGTAAAACGATTTCTGTAGGGTGACAGTGTCGCAGCTCGGACGCCGAATAGTCGTCGATGTATTTATTGATGACACTGTTGGACCACAACCTCCACCACCACCGCCACTGCCCAATGTGGTCATGGAGACAGACAACGCATTCGATTTTGTATGCTGCAAGCGTGTGGAATGCGATGCCGATGCCGTTGCTGTTGCCGTCGCTGCTGCTGGTGTCGAAGGTGCAGTTTTTCCATTCGAAACGCTAATGAGGACTTCATTCGAGTCATCATTGCTTGTCGCATTGTTCGAATCATTCAAATCATTATTCTCCCCGTCTACCGATAACTCCAAAGTCTCCATGCATTCGGTGATTTCTTCCATCTGAAAAAGGAAAAGTGACATACCGTTAACGACGCAGTAGGTACGTGAAAGTTACTTAAATCATCTTTTTCTCTTCTAATTTTAATAATACTTATGATGATGATGATGATGATGATGAAAAAAGTATTGACAAAATGCCAGAAGCATCTGCTTTCGTCTAAGCACAAAAAAAATATTATTGATCTTCATTAAGGAATAACGCACCTCAAGAGTTTCAGCTCGTGGCAATGTGCCATGGTCTCATCGCAACACTCCCCCATATTAATTAACGGAAAAAAAATTAAGGAAAAAAAAATTATATATACAGTGGTCGTCCAATATAACGAATCTTATGTTGCACGGCTTGTTCGTAAATTCGAAAAATTCGTTATATTGGACAGTAAATTTTTGCACCAAAATCTTCCATTTTCAGGCAATAACAAGCTTTTATTAAAAAAAAAGGACCCGTTTACACAGATTTAGTTAAAAACATCGGTTATTGCTGACTGTTTTTTAGTTGACTTCAGCTTTTTTTGAACAGCCAGCTCCTGCAACTCTCTTAACATTAAGACTTTTGAGCATTCGACATTATTTTGTATTGCCCATTCAACAATATTTTCTAAATAATTTACTGCACATTTGAATGCAAAGACCTCCTGACATCTAATGAGTGACACCTGCATAGAAATGTAAATCAATTCGGAGAACAAAACAAAAAACAACCGTTAAATAAACGCTAACAATACGAAAATATGCTTGCACTCATAGCCGCCGGGGTACTCTACCCCGAACGTTCTTTGCCAACAAACGCCGTGTCGATGCTTGTTTTTTCACGCAATATAACGGCGACATACATAAATTGAATACACAAGCATGCCTACATAGTCATAAATACATGGAATCGGCTTGCAAAAAAAAATATTCGTTATATCAAACAAAATTTTCGTTTCGTTCGTAATATAGAACCTTCAATGCAAAATTTTAAGCTGTTCGTTAAATCACGAATTCGTAAAAGCGAGTGTTCGTTATATTGGACGACCACTGTATATACACAAATCGAAGTTCGGAAGAAAGTACGCGAACTTATCGAATCACAGCTATTCGCGTGACTATCGCGATTTTTATGGTGTCTTTTACCTCAAGTGCCATCAAAAGTCTCTTTCACCAATCGCGATTCAATTGAATTTATAACTTTTCAATTATTTATACAAAAGAGTTGGCTTTTGTCGCCCACTCTCGATTTTTAATTTGGCCATTGGATGCTTCGCATTGCGGCGATTTGAAAGTAAAATCAATTTCAAAAGAAAAACGAAAGACGAATGACTTGAAGCTCACTAGTGTACGATAGATATTTTATTTCAAAGTAAAAAAAAAAAATTTTTTGTTCGTTGAATTTTTAACAGAAGCCGATATTTCAGCATACCAAGATGAATGTTATGTCAATGGCAATACATTTAAATGATAAATCCTTTCACTAAGACAAGCGAACAATGCTTTGAAGGCAGATCCACCCAACTGTACTGGAGCAAACTATACGGGGTCATGAGAAAGGATGCGTTATTGTGGCTCTTTTCTGAGTGCTGCCGCCTCTGTGCATATGCATTTCATCGTAGTGAATGGCTGTGGAAAACTTTCTGAAAAGAATCATAAGTGTTGAGTATTTTGGACACTAGAAAGATCTTTCTTTATTCCAACATACAATTGAATACGATGATCCATGATTCGAGTCGATGTTGATGAAAATGTATTCTTCTTTGCTTCAGTGTTGGGATTTTTCCCGGTTCTTTCTTCGGTTGATGTTGTAGATTTCTTGTTTCCCTCGTCATCGTTCATCTGTCCTGGTGCATCGGTTTCCAATTCTGCATATGCTTCGATAAGCGCACGTTGTTCGGGGCTCAGATTTTTCGGAATTTCGATTTTAATGTTAACATAATGATCACCGTGGCCATGACTGTTGACACGTTTGAGACCCTTTCCGCGTAGGATGAATTCATGATGAGATGATGTCCCGGCTGGTATATTCAGCTCTTGATCCTCATACACTCCCTGCACCCGTATCGTGCCACCCAGAACAGCTTGTGACAATGATATTGAGGCTTTGGTATGAACATCGGCTCCATCGCGCCGAAAATATTTACTTGGCTCTACGCGAAACCTAATAAAGAGCTCTTTTTGTCCTCCAACTTGCATGCGTACGGTTTGCCCATTTTCGATGCCGGCCGGCACTGCTACAGTGACATTCTTACGCCGTATAGTTTTTCCTTTTCCTTTACACTCGGAGCACGGATATTTAATGTACTGTCGTGTGCCACGACAGTGGCGACAAGTGGAACGCATAACAAATGGTCCGGTTGCTAAAGTCTCCATTCCGGTGCCATTACAGTATTGACAACGTTCACTCTTTGTACCCGGTTCACATCTAGAACCACTACATTTATTGCAAGTATCAATGACATTAATATTAATGTCCTTATTGATACCACGAGCCGCTTGCGAGAAAGTCAAGTCTATGATAACCTCCTCCTGGGCACCAGTAAAACTGAATTTCGAATCCGAAAAATCATCAAAACTCTGATTGCCAAAGCCACCTTCACCGAAGATCTTATGGAACAGCTCTTGCGGATCTATTGAACCGTGGAATTGCCAGCTTTGTGAGAAACCTTGCGGATCACCGCCAGCACGATTCATACTCTCCGTTGTCTGTCCATAGGTGTCATATTCTCGCCGTTTCTGATCATCACTCAACACTTCATAGGCTTCGGTTATTTCCTGAAATTTGCATCCCAAATCGGGATCACCTCCTCCCACATTCTTATCGGGATGATATTTTTTCGCCAATTGATAGTATGCTTTCTTAATATCCCTCGCCGAGGCGTTCTTGGCCACTCCCAAGATTTGGTAATAGTCCTTGGCGCTTAGATAGCTCGAAGAATGGAACTGACAATGTTGCAGCAAAATATTCCCAAAAAATGGTCTTGCATAGCCAGAATTATTGGTTTTCAAGAGTAAGCCATTGTTATTTGTATTCTTGTAGATAGCCTGTTCCTCCAGATGCTCGTGTTGTATTCTTGTTCGAATTTGTGGCGCACATGCGCGTCTTGAGATTTGGCGAATAACACGAAAATTTATTTGGCTACACTTGAACATTTTTGAAATAAAAAATATATTTTTTTTTTATTGCGACGACAAAAACTTTCCCAACGAAAATGAATTTTATTCAATTTTTCCTTCAAAATCGACTTTCGAAAATTCTACCCGAATGACGATTGGGAGAATTTTTTTTTTAGGACAGACTTGTGACTTATGCCTGGTTTCCAATAGCGCAACAAATCCAGGAAATATTCAACAGACGCAAATGTAATGAACTAGTTTCAATGAAACGGGCTTTTGATTTTAATTGACTCCATATGTCTGGCTCTGTTGGATATTTTCAGGAATTCCTGGTCAGCAACTCCTGCTTTTGGAAACCAGAAATTAATCATTATAATTTTTTATAAGTATGTATTCTAAGATACTTTTATATAAGGTTCTACATAGCTGATCGGTCGAAACTTTATACCGCCTCAGAAGAAACTAATGTGTCAAAAATCAATAACACAAAATAAGCAGGTTCACCAAAGACGCATGATTTTCTAGTTGAAAATTACAAATTTGGCTTCCTTAAATTTCAATAAACAGTTCATTAATTTTGAAAATAGGACGTATACGTCATTTTACGCCTTCTAAATTTTTTTTAAAATAACATTGCGCATACGTCGGAAACTAAAATTAAAAATCGCTCGATGGGACCAAATACTGAGGTTTAGGGGAATAAAAAATATATGTTGGCCAACTCTCAGCCATCCGATATGCACTTAAAATTTTATAAGAATCGGTCTACCCGTTTCGGAGGAGTTCGGTAATAAACACCGCGACACGAGAATTTTATACATTTATAAGGAAAAATCGATTCTGAAGCAGGACAGGATATGTTAAACAATAACATATGAGAGGTTTGGCAAAAATGTTCTAGTCCGAATCTTTCTCTAATGAATATTTTTACTCAGAAACCCATTTTGCTTTTGCCATACATACCTATAAGTGGCAACCTTCTTCAGCATTTTGAATTCAAATCGAAAAAGTAAAATTTTTCTTTTTTTTTTTCTCCAATTAGCATTAAAATATTTCCCACATTTATAACACATATTTTACTGACAGATCACCACTGTGCTTTCATATAGAAATATTTCATTTTTCTATTAAGAGACTACATTACCAGCTTTGCGGCTTCAAAAGCATTTATACATAAATATACATACATATATACATATATTTATTAATTTATTATAAAGCCGACTAAGAGCTTCACTGACTTACTGACTGAATTACTGACTTATCAACTAACTTAACAACGAGATAAACCACTTTCCATTTTGCTGAAAACTTGAAAATGCACATAGAGACTCTATGTAGCTCTAGACTTTTATTTTTGAATCGCTTATTATTGACTCTTGGTATGCAATGAAGAAGCGGCAGTGGCAGGAACAATTAAGGGACAAAAAAACGGCACAAAAAAAAAAAAAACAATATCTGAAGATACCTAAAAGAGCATTTGCTCTTAGAGCCCTCGATGTAGGTGCTTTTATTTTGATATCGGATGCAGTTGATCTCTCTGTTTCGCACGAAATGCCTCATCATTTTCCATAGCCATTGATACTTAACTTGGAAAGCTGCCAATGCCGCTTGCTACAGATAATTAGTGTTTACCTGAAACGCCTTCAATAGCAATTGGAATGATTGAGGATGCTATGCGGAAACCCTGGATTTATTTCATGACCTTTTTATACCCTACACACTCTTTGTCTGTATTTGTGCGTACGCGCGTTTGTCTGCCTGTCCGTCTGTTTTTCTTATCGAAAAAAGAGTTGAACTATCCTGACGAAATTGTTTGCCTATCGGCGGGGACATGAGTAAGACCAAGTTGGAGAATGGGCTTGATTGAATCATTTTTAGAGGTACCTCCAGTACTTGGTTCTGTTATGAAACCTGCAATTTTTTAAGTATTTGGGTGGAATGCAATTTTAAATAATTTTTTTTACACCTGAAGATCATGGCATGTATGATTTCTCTCTATTTTCATAAACATCCTCTCAAAAAATTTCATTGATCGGTCCATTATTTAGGGTAGGTACCTCCAGTACTAGGGTTTGTCACAAAAATCCCAAAAAAACTGACACAAAATCAGAGTTTTTAGAGATATCTCAATGAAATTTGGAGCCTATATTTAAGCCTCCGATTAGATTTCAAAAAATTTGAAAAAGTGGGCGTTGCAAATGGGGAGGTTCCATACAGAAATTGAACAAATTTCGGCATATGGGTCCCTTTGTGGCTGTGTCATAATTATTTTTTCGCGGACTTTCCACTTGAACACAATAGTTTGGATTTTTTCCACACAGCGTTGTCATCTGGATTAAAAATGGAATTTTTGTTAGCTTACTGAAAAAGCCCCACAAACAGCAAAGGTTGCTTTATTGAAGAGATGATAATTATGAACAAATTGAAGCTTTTCTCGTTTACTCAATGAAAATACAATCGGATTTGGAATAGCAAATGAAATTTCCGAATGAAAAGCCCTCAGAGAAAATGCAAATACAAATATTGAACAATTTTGACACATTGACCAAAATGCAATAACTCATCCGATGATGTGGTCTACACTCTATGCAATTATAGGTCAAATAAATAGAAATCAATGCCCACACTTCAGAGGTTTTATGAGACTTGGAAGCACATATTTATCTGCTTAAGTGCTTTTGGTCTGAATAAATAAAGCATCCCATCGAATCAAGGCAGTTTGAATCAATTATAGAAGCATATCGATAGTGTGTTTAAATTCCAATAAAAAAATAATGCTTACGAGGCGACATAAAATGGGAATTCAGTTAGTTAGTAGATATGCTCTTTCATAGTGTCAACCACAATGAAAGAAATTGTTAAAAAAAAAAAAAAAATAAAAGAAAGTAAAAGTGACATGAGATCATATGCAAAATGCCGAAAAGAGTGAAAGAGCGAGCGAACGGATTAAGGCGCTTTTGATATGCTGATATATCCGCACAATCGAAAACTGAAAAACTTGAAGTGTAAATTGGCATTTGGAGAGTGTGTCCATAGAAGAAGCAAAACCAAAATAGAAAAAAATAAAAATAAAATAATAAATAATCAATTTTCCTTTAGACACTTCAAGTGTGTCTTTTTGTACGAGATGCCAAAGCGAATGACAGTTTCATTTTTGTCAAACCATCATTTACATACATAACACGATTACAAGAAATGATGTTGCCATACCAACAACCCAACCAACCAACCGACCGACCGATCGTCCGACCGAGCTGCGCGCCGCTGCTTGGCCATTGAACATCAGGCGTGTATAGTTGGCATAGCTGGAGATAGACGACAGCAACTGCATTCGTATGCGTCGTCGGCAGCGACGAAATGCGACCGATCGATCGAGCAGACCAGCGCTACTTCCATTCAACCATCGCATTGACTTTCTCAATTGTGGTATAAAAGCGCCACTCTGACATTGCGGCTCGTCTCATTTGTGATTAGTAACGGATCTCGTAAAGATGTCCCGCGGAAGATCGATACCGCAATCGACGGAGAAACGGTCGCGTATGCACGTAGCAACGGCACGATCCTCGACGCGGTCGCGGTCAATGATGAGGGCACTTGTGCTGCTCTATTGTACTTTCTTCGTCGTGTTCGATATCGAAGTTGTGACTTCAATGTCACTGGATCGTTTAGGAATTGATCGTTATAATGAAATCCGTAGTGATAGGTCACAATACGAAATGTACAATAATGATCGATCGGAATTTGTGGTGGAGGACTTAGCCGTTGATGCTGTACCAGCTGGCGGCGAGACGGATATGTATGTTCTCTTGCCTGCTGGCGGCAGTAAAAGTGATCGTGTCAGTGTTGACAAGAATACCATTGAAAGTAGTGATGAGGCTGAATCGATCGGCGGTGGTGATATGCTAATGATAGAAAGTAATGACGCTCCGATAGTTCAAGTTGCAAGTTTGCCAATCACCGTTGAGAAGGTTAACGTAGGGAATATGGGGGATACGATTAAATCGGATGCAGAAGCAAATGCAGAAAAATCAGATCCTTTGAACGAAACTAATGATGAGCCGATGAAAGAAGTTTTCAAAAACGACAAGGATATTGAGAATATGACGACGTTTGAAAACGATGCGAAAGAGGATAAGGACTCGGAAGAAGCTGGTGGACGCAAAGGATAGCTCTGAGAGTGAACCAGAGTCAATGGTTGAAATGTTCGCCGATGCTGTAGACGAAGTGGAGAAGGAAATCGAAACGCAATTATTAGGCGAGGAGTCCGAGGATCCGGAAGCAGATGAAGTAGAAGGAACAAATGACGTAGAAAAGGCCAAGTGGGATAAGACAGTTGAAAAATTGGAGGAAAAAGGTTCTGAGAAAAATAAGGAAGATTCTGATTTGGAGCTCGACGAAGCAGCAGCAGTAATGGAAGAAATACTACCAGAGGAAGTGGTTGAAGTAATGGCAGTCGCTGATGGAAGCGATAGTTCGAGTGAAGAAAAAGAAGAATTAGAAAAGGAAAAAGAGGAAGAGAATATAAAAGAAGAAAATCTTAACGAGAGTCCACAAAAAATCGAAGAAGCAAAGGAACCAGACGAACAGAAAGTTAATGATGAGAAAAAAGGATATAACGACGATAAACCAAAAGAAATAAATGATGATTTAAAAGAACAGGAAGTTAATCAGAATGCTTTAAAGGAAAATATAATGAAGGACACCAATGAAGTAAATAAAATGCATACAACAGAGCAACTAGAAGTGGAAGAAAATAATAAATTTGAAGACTTGAAAGAAGAATTGAACAAAGAAGAAGAAACTGCGCCAATTGTGAAAGATCAGAAAATGGGAACCAATGAAGAATTGAAAGAAAAAGAACCAATAAATTCTGACAATTTAGAAATTGAGGATAACCAAAGCTCTCCAAAAAAAGAGCAATCACAAAATGAAATTAATACAGATTTTGAAAAAGAAGAACAAGATGAAGCCTCTACTGAACAACCCAGTCTGGAAAGCGATGATATCATCCAAAATGATATCAGTAGCATTAAAACGAAGGATAATGAAGTCCTAGAAGATACGGGAGTTGAGCATGTTAATATTGATACCGAAAATGTCGTTACGGAGCCCGCCATAGACGAAGAATTTGAAAATCATGAAAAAAATCAGGATGAAGAAACCAGCGCAAGTGAGTTAAGTAGTGCGACAATGACGCCAATAGAGCCAATAAATACTGATGAAAGTGATAATAAAGTAGTTGAAAGCAATCCAACGATTCTAGAAACTATTAATCAAAATGAAAATGAAAACAAGGAAAACGAAAGTAAAAACGAAGAAACTACTGAAAAGACATTGGAAATTTCGAATTCACCCGCAGAGAGTCCTGTGTTACCACCACAAATATCCGACGGGCAGGCTTTAGAGCAAAGTAGTTTTGCAGAAGAGTCGGCAACAGTGCTAACAACAATACTACAAGTACCAACATCACAGCAAGAACCTCCAAAAGAACAACAAAAAGATGAGATGCACACGAGTGAACAACAACAACAGAAACAACAAGGCGAACTACCAGTCGTTCAAGAACAACAATTACATGATGAGCTGTCAGTTAGCATAGATAAAGAACAAGAAAAACATGAACCACCTGCTGTTGAGCAACAAAAAGAAAACGAAGAACTACAGCAACAACAACAACAACTGGTCCAACAACAAGACGAAAATGAGCCGGTAGAAGCTGAAAAAGAAGACATTCCTCAAAATGAGATGCAAATTGCAGACAGCGAAGAGCCAAATGTGCAAAACGCAAGCGACGCACTTGAAACGACGCAAATGACAATTGAGAGCAGCACTCAAAAGCCACAAATTGTTGCCAGCGCCACCGAAGACAGCGTGCTTAGCTATGTTAATGTCACAAACACAATGCCGGCCCTTCTCAGCGGGACGACCACGCAGAAAACGCAACCAATGGAAAATGCAACCGACAGTGACGACCTGGCATTCTCGTTCAGCTCGCGACTCCGACGCTACGATGGGGCACAAGTCTGGCGTATTGTCGTTCAAAACGATCGGGATAGACGGTTGGCCGATGAGCTACAAACCAAGTTCGGTAAGTTTTGGAAAAACTTTTCTAAAAAATTAGTCTTTTTAAAAATTTTTTTTTTTTAGTAATTTAATTTATAAAAGCCCTAAGCACATACATCCCTAATTTATAACAAAACCCTTTTGATATAGGTTGTAAAAAGTTTCCTCCAATATATTAGACTAATTTACTTTAAAATAAAAGCCAAGCACAAGCGATCGCCTTGAATTTACGATACAAATTGTACAATTTTGAGACCTACTCAAGCCCAATTGATCCAGGCTTCCCTAATCGCGTGTTACATTAAGTCTACAAACCATTGCGGCCCTTTAGTCGTGGACGAGCCAGCGAGACTTGAAACGATCAAACCAATGTAGAGAAATGATCTCAAGTGACGATGCTTGGCTATTCTCGTCAAGCTCTGGAACACTCCGACATACGATGGGGCAACGTCTATTGCCGCATTGTCGTTCACAAACGATCGGGATAGCTGGTGCTACGATCGTTGTTCTCATATACCAAGTTCTGCGTAAGTTTTAGCGAAAAACTTTGGTAACGATATTGTCATTTTTGAAATGTTGCATTTCTTTTGTTTTTAGTAATTGTATTTGAAAAAGCCTAATGCACATACATGACGTCCAATTTGTAACTGAAACACTTGTTACCCTTTTGAGATATAAAATGATTTCTTCGGGATAATTAGTTTCACCTTCGAACTCCATTATCTTGGATCGAGCCTAGCGAACTTCGAAAATAAACAAAAATGTAAGAGAAAGCTCAGATGATCTGATTTTTGTTTGGTATATGGTCTGGAACGCGTCTATTACAGCCTCTACGGAATAATGGCAACCTCTAACTTCCTGCGGCAGACCATGTTATCAGAATCGAGGATATGGTGACCTAACAAACCCTTATTCAAGTATCTAAAAGAATAGCTACATCATAGCAATTGAGACGAGCTCAAATAAGACTAAAAACAATTAAAAATTTTAGTGTCTTTTCATGCTACCAATAAAATGGATGCTCTATTATGTTTACCTAAGCTTGCATCTGGGCTTTAATACTGTAGCCCCTTTCTTTTTTTAAGAGAGAAAAAAATACAGCCCGATTCTGAACGAATTCCCGGGGAATTCACTTTTCTCGAGACTAAAATATTCCTTTTTTAAATAGATAGGATAAGGAAAATTATGGGTATGGGTCAAATACCGATTCCCCATTAAATTTCTTCTACCAAATATTTAAAAAAGAAGAAGTTTACTCTCGACAAAAGTAAATTCCCCGGGAATTCGTTCCCCGGGAATATATTTAGAATAGAAATAACATACTGAAGGGGAACAATGAAAATGTGATAAAAATTTCGAACAAATATGCTATTTGAAAGGCGATCGATGGAGAACAACAGTCTTCACACTATCCTTGCACATGAATCAAATATTCTACCAAGATTTGTTATAATTACTTTTTTGGGGTTCCATTTTTCTGCACTTGGCCCTTTTCCGAATGGTTTTTTTTTTTCTGATTTCAATGAAACTCTGAACAAAATTATTAAAACCGCGCAAAAGCTGCAAGGACATTATGAGAGCAACGAAAAAGTTTTGCCATCAAATCTAAAATTACAAATAATAAAATGAGATCAAAGCTGGAAAGCTTGAAACCACGATTGCGGTGGAGGGAAAAAATTGAAATGAGCTTTTTTAACAGACAATTTTGATATTAAAAATTGCATATTTTTCATTGCATAAAAAACAAATTGATTCCATCTCATGAATTCAGATTACTCAATCTTCTCAAGAAATCGTTTGAAATTTCATTTTTCTTCTATTTTCTCCTCTTCACACTTTTCCACACTAACAAAGACGCACAGACATATGGAAGGAAAAGTTTGCTCAAGCAAGAGGTGGACATACTTGATAATGGAAAGCCGCAAACTCTTGGCTGCTGCAAAAAATTGAAAAGCTTTTTAACAAATTCGTTCAAATGCAAATTTATCTGCTAAAAAAATTGTGCTCATCGACAATCTACAGCAAGTCTTCTCAAGAAATCGTTTGAAATTTCATTTTTCTTCTATTTTCTCCTCTTCACACTTTTCCACACTAACAAAGACGCACAACTATGGAAGGAGGTCAAGCAAGAGGTGGACTACTTGTTGAAGCCGCAACTCTTGGCTGCTGCTGAAAAGCACATTCGTTCGGCAAATTTATCGCGTATTGTGCTCATCGACAATCTACAGCAAGTCATTGAAGTGGAAAATCCACCGTTGGACGAGCTCGCAGACGCCGATAATGAAAAGGGTAAGTAAAAATGAACACATTTAGTATATCTTTTGAAGATAAACCATATGAATGAATAGGAAGAGAATACAAAAGAACGATTCTTTTTACTGAAATCTTTCTTTCAACTATTAGTTGACAAATCACACATGCGATTGTCTTCATTTTGAAATTGTGTTTAGTCGGGTAAAAATTTGTTGCATATTTTTAGGGATGACCAATGAATTAAATTTTCTCGCATGCGATTGAAAAAGTCATCAAAAGGTTCGAGCATTTCACTTTGATGGTTTGATTTAGATTTATTAGAAATTCAGAGAAATTTCGAAGGTAAAAAAAAAGAATTTCGAATCACAATTAAAATCACTATCAAAATTCGCC
This sequence comes from Chlorops oryzae, assembly GCA_020466095.1. Taxonomy (NCBI): domain Eukaryota; kingdom Metazoa; phylum Arthropoda; class Insecta; order Diptera; family Chloropidae; genus Chlorops; species Chlorops oryzae. Next base: position 33,315,138 of record CM035808.1, read on the forward strand.
TGATTTTAGTAGGTATTTTTTCAAAACACGTGATGAAGCGAAAATCGATTTAATAAATGCAACAAAAAAAAAAAAAAAGAAATTCCCTTAACCTTGACAACTTCGCCTTCACATCGAATTAAATCGAAGATGGCATCACCGAAAATGTACAAGCCGACAAGTCAAAGGCGAATCCATCAGGTTGATTTCCGCCTCCTCGTGGGTTTGCATGTCAAGAACAAATTTTGATTGCATTGAAGCAATATTCCTGGAAACAAAATTTTTGGTGTTGTTTACAATTGCATTATTTCAATGAGTGGCCGTGTTCAATTTCTCGTGCCCTCCCAAAGACACCCACCAAACAACTTGGGGGTTGTACACCAATTTGTGGGTTGTTCAGAAATTAAGTGCGGCTCGAGATCTAATTTATCAAATTAAAAGCGAAAAGCAGTTCAATTGTTGAATTATCATGTCTTAAGTGATGTTTTGTTTGTATGCCCCATAAGCACTTAAAGAAAAAGTCGAAGAAATTAAAAACAAAAACATATAAAAGCTTTTAATTTTGGCAAAATACGACCAGGGGAATCTCTATAAATTTTATCAACGGATGTTGGCTTTCTAATCACGAATCGTTTTCTTATATGCATTTAAAAGAAAAATTTTTCGGGCGGTATTGCAACTTTTTTGAGCCGAACTCAATAAAGCATCATCTGATTTGAACAAATTGTCCCTCAAATTGAAGAAATCTAAAAGCTAGAAGACTTTCTGTTATTCTTTTATGAACCCATACAAAATAGATCGCAAACAGATAAATTTTTTGAATTTTTAATTTAAAGTTGGTTCCTCAACAAACTAAACATACAGTGGAATCGAATCTCTATACATAATTCGATTGTCAAGGGAAATTTAATTTTCTCATCTTATTTTCCAAAAATTTATTAGACATATGGGTTACCATATTATGGGAAATCGATCCACTATTTTGAATAAAATAAAAAAATTGGGTGTTAATTGGACACTTTTCATACCAAAATGGCTTCCAAAGTAAAAAAAAAAAAAGAAAGTTTTTTCAGAATTTTTCACTTCGACCGTTTATTTTTCCCTCAATGGGTCAAATTTTTACAATCATTTTAATTTTTCCTAAAAGCACATACAAGTAGCTTTTAAACTGCATTTAATGTTTTTTTTTTTTCTACGATGAACCATTATCGTGTGAGCGTTATTTTTCTCGACTTACTGCCTAAAAACTTTAAGGCTCTATACCTCCTCAGGGGTGCATTTTTTTAAATTCTAATCGAAGGGTTAAATATACGCTCAAATTCGAAATTTCATTCAAATATTTCGATTTTGGGGAAGAATTTTTTGGGATTTTTGTGACAGACTCTAGCACAGGAGGTACCTCTAAAAATGGTCCAATCGTGTCAATTCTCGAACTTGTTCTTACTCATGTCCCCGCGAACACGCATACCAAAAAAAAATATAGCTCAACTCCTTAAATAAGAAAACTATATACAGACAAACAGACGGACGGACATGGCTAAATCGAATCTCCTGGTGACGCTGATCATTTCTATCTATATTTTTTATGGTCTATCTCGACTGGTTCTAGGTGTTCACACAACCAGACAAACGTAATATACCCTCGACGCGGTGTGTCGGGTATAAAAAGAGGGAGTAAAATCAGAAAATTTAACAATTTTAATTGAAACTAATTTAAAACAAATTCAAAAACTTATCAATTTAAGCCTTAAAGTATGCAAAGTATTTTTTTGATAAGCATGACAGCTTCGACGTTTTTTTTATCGAAGGTATTGAGCTATTATTTTTAGTGATTTTTAATGCATTAATCAAAGATTTTCATATACTTTTTGAAGGCAATTAGTTATTAGGAATTTACATACTTTTTCAGCTTTCTTTTTTTTATCACATTAAGGCCCGATTTTACAGTGCATACTTAAGGTCTCTTTAGCACTTAAGTAAAGCTTAAGTCTGTAAAGCATTTTAACAGCACAAATTTTAAGTGCTCCTTAAATAAGTTTTCAAATTAATTTAATGAAGGAATTTCACTAATTTTACGAATTTTAAAAAAGTATAAATAAAATATATAGGCTTTTTCAAATGTTGCCTGCCGAAAACAATTTTCGTGAGTTTTGGATAAAAATTGACTGTTAAACCGCTTGACACTTAAGGTGTTCTTAGGTCTTCAAGCTTCCTTAACTTAAGTATACACTGTAATATCGGGCCTTAGTCTATTCGCATAGTCCTATAAAATTCCATTTTAATTTATCCCCAGCTTAAATGAGTATTTTTAGCTCATTTTAGCTGGGCATAAACTTAAAAGCGCTTTTAGAAGACCTTTTGAATTGCCTAATTGCAAGGATTTTTTAAAGGAATTTTTTCCAAACCGTTCTTGGAATAAATTTTGAAAATAGTTCTTAATCTCAAAAGTCACTTTTTTGGCTTTATGATTTTTGAAAAGTGCACTGCTAACTGCACAGACTTAATTTTTGTATCTTTATCTCTCAAGCTCACATGAGACTCGGCACGTGAGCATTTAATGTACCTTCATTTTCGAAAAGCTCATACCATTGCCTGTCGTGTTTCCATATTATAACAGGCCCCATTGGAAATCAAGAGTTATGTTGTTTTACCTTTTTATTGTCAGACTTCATTGACAATTAAAGCTTTATATAATTTATTCTTGTTAATGCGAAGATCATTAAAATGTAAACATATTAAGTGGAAAGTATTTTCTGAATTGGGGTTTTTTTTTTTTTGAAATAAAATAAACTTCGAAATTATTATAAATAAAAAGTGAATTTCCGACACGCAAATGATAATTTTCCCAACTCATCTATGCAATCCCACCTCATCAGAGTTCCTCAATTGAAATGCGTAAACAAGGCGCGTTGCCATCGAAAGTGCGACAATTAACGCTTCAATAATGTGTTTTTTAGTTTTTATTTGAAACGCCTTCACATGAAAATGTGAGCTTCATTGAAAATTCGAAAGGAAATTTGTTTAATCAATACGACGCTATAATTTCTAAGCACCTTCAAAGCGTTATATGCGATGTTATGACGATGTGTCGGCATTATGCATTTCAGCAATCAAATTGCAATTACCGAAGATAAAAACACAATGCCTTTTGGGGTTGAATATTTCAGTTTTCCATTCTCAGTCTTCATAAATATACAACTGCTTTATTTATTTTATTTTTTTTTTTTCATATTTTGTTCAATTCCAAAGAGGCTTCCCATCCCACTTCGCCCATCGAGTTCTATGACATTTTGTAGGCATGCATGCAAGGGAAATAGAAAGCGTTAAGGCTTTGACACTTCCGTTTCTGCTTAAAACTGCCTTCGGGTGTTGAACTGTAGAGAAACTTTGTGCGATTTTAATGGAAACTTTTAAAATTCTGTCATGCATGAATGCATTTGGGGATTTTTTTTCCTGCTTCTTCTTGTATTACTTTCTTGCAATTTCCTTAACCGAATAAGTATAAATCATTTTTTTCATTTTTTATTTTCTTTGTTTTTCATTTTCTTAAAATTCTTCAGGACACCGTCTGACTTGGCAAGCCTACCACCGTTTGGCCGATATACACGAATATTTTGATTATTTGGCAAAAACTTATCCCGAAATTTGTGCTGTGGAAACGATTGGATATTCCGTGCAAAGGCGGCCGCTCAAGGTGTTGAAGTGAGTATTGCCAATAAAAAAAAGGATGAAAATACGAAGTTATTGCTTTTGGAAAAGGACGAAAAAAATATATACGCGAATGCGTTTTTAATTTCCTCTTCTCAATTCCGTTCTCTCTCTCTCTCTCTCTCTCTCTCTCTCTTTCTTTCTTTCTCTCGTTTGTTCTATTTCGCTTTATTTTTATTTTGGCAATAGAATTTCAAATGGCAACGCAGGAAATCCGGGTGTCTGGATCGACGGTGGCATGCATGCGCGTGAATGGATCAGTCCAGCCTCGGTGACGTACATTGCAAATCAGCTTGCCGAAGGCTGGGAGGGTCTGCCGTCGTATATGCAGAATATAAATTGGTAAGTTTCCAAACCAATCAAAACTTTGCTTTCCTTCAAAAACGAGGAAAGAAAATGCTTTTGGAAAATTTTTTTAATTATTTCGGAGGGATATATCAACAGAAAACTTCTGTTGCCATTTTCGGAAATATTTTTCTCCTCCTCACATTTATTTCCAATCACTTAACAAAGGTTCAGAGAAATTACGACGTTTTGAACTATCGATTCTGATACCGCGTTTACATTGGGAAAATATTTTGCCCAAAAATTAATTTGGAAAAAAGGGAAAAAAGAGACAATTTTTTGATTTCGGCGTGGGAACCGAGAAGCCCACTTTTTATTTCTCATATGTTTTTTATATCAAATTAATTATTATGCAGAATGTCTCTCCTATCTTAGGTCAGGTTAGGGTTAGGTTGATGGGGCTGTCTTATGTTGGCACATTTGGACCTTAGATCCGTTGTGATACCTTATAGATTTGAATAAGGTTAACCAAGTCTAAATCCCTTGGGGACTGAATAACATAGCTTCTTAAATAAGAGAATCTTCTCCTTGAAGACGCAGGGCATTGCAGTAAAAAGTGCTGTTATAGTCAGGCGAGCCTGAAAATAAAATTCCTGACGTAGATAAACGCTGAGCTTTACATGTTTGAATATATTTACAAAAAAAAAAACCCAAGACGCCGACTATTAGGAAAAAATAACTCTGAAGATTCTCAAGACCAATTACTTTGTTAAAACTGAGCTATATAGACCTCGAATTCGGATCCAGCGGCCGCTATCAGTATATAGCTACATATAGTATAGTTCCATCAACTTCAGATTTAGCCCTAACCTCAAAAAAGCATCAAAAAGCATAAAAAAAACCATCATCGAGTAGAGTTTTTGGGCTTCTTTTTTGCGGTTATGTGCAAAGCCTAGACTCGATAAAGCTATAAAAACCCCAAATTCGGATTGGGCGACCCTAAAAACATTTAGTAAGCAAAGTGAGACCTCTGGGTCTGAGTCTTTTTTAAATCGTTTGTTCTGTGAAATTCTTTAAAAGATCTCTGAATAATTGAAATGTTATCCTTACAGGTACATTCATGCTGTTGCTAATCCCGATGGCTATGAATATACGCACACAACAGATCGTCTATGGCGTAAAAATCTTCGTTCGCATGGACGGCAATGTCCAGGTGTGGATTTGAATCGTAATTTCGGCTTCAAATGGGGCGGCAAGGGCACTTCAGCGAATCCATGCTCTCAGATATATCGCGGAAGTAAGGCCTTCTCGGAGCCGGAAACATTCTACATATCCAAATTCATAAGCAGCTTCCCGCGCGATACGTTCCAGGCGTATCTTAGTTTTCATAGTTACGGTCAGTACATACTCTACCCATGGGGCTATGATTATCTATTGACAACAGATAATGTTGATTTGGACAGTGTGGCTCGGGCGGCAGCAACGGTGAGTATTCGAGGACCTTTTTTATAATTTCAAAATTATTTTTAATTTTATTTTATTTAAAAAAAAAATTTTTTTTTTTCATAGACAATCACACGTTCGACTGGCGCAAAATACACGGTGGGCGCATCATCGATAACGCTTTATCCTGCTGCTGGTGGTTCGGACGATTGGGCGAAGGGTATTGCCAACATCAAGTACACCTACACCATTGAAATGGGTGATAGTGGCCGATATGGCTTCATTCTGCCGGCGAACCAAATCGAAACGAACGGACGGGATGCTTACACTTTCGTCCAGACCGTGGCGCGCGCCATCTCGCATGACGCACGAAAGCGCGCAATGAAACTTATGTAGAATTCTTGTCTAGGTAATTTTAACGAAAAGTGCTATGTATTTAAATTTATTTAATTTATAATTATTTATTTATTTATTTATTTATTTATTTTATTGCTGTGTGTTTGTGTTTTGAGGGTGCGTACACAATTTCTATTTATATTATTTATTTTAAAATTAATTATTTCTCTACTGTAGTGAAATTTCGTTTAAATAGACTGAGGAAAGTTTGTTTAAAAAAAATTAAAGCAAAAAAAATCCATATATCAAAATGTTTTATTTCGCCTACGAAAGATAAATGTTTTTGGCATGCTTCTCAGTTTCCTCTTCGTCTGACCATTTTTTGTTGCACATTGATTTCACTGTCGTACGAGAGAGCGCACAAAGCGAACATTGAGTGAATCAGAATAAAGAAATAAAAAAAAAAAATAATAAAAAAAAAAACAAAAAAAACGAAAAACGTGAAAGATCCTATCAAGACCACAAGGCGGCTTAAGAGATGAAAAAGTAAAGCGAAAGAAAAGCGGAAAAACTTTGCATTGTTCTCGTGTACTTTGCGGCCTCTGCAAGGAGCCTTGAACTCTTTCGCCAAAATGTAGCGTGTTCGAGTACATAAATCGATAAATCTAGCTTAAATAATTAAATTAATATCAGGCAAGCTCGTTTGATGACTGATGCCCATCAGCTACTTAAGAAGCAATTTTCAAAGCAAGTAATGAATGAAAATAGAATATTTCGATGCGGAATTTCAACGAGGTTTTTCAAATTCAGTTTACTATAAATTTTGTAGCTCTGGGATAGCGTAGGGGATGCGTGCTATGCTCTTGATCCCAGAGACCGAGATTCGATTCCCAGCTCCGGCGAAACGGAGTGTAATGTTCCAAGCCTAGCATTGGTTTTTCAAAAAATCGCATGTTAGGGGCACACTACATGACATAAGACAATACACTCACACAAACACAAGAAAACCTCCTTGGTATCACAATGGGCCGATTAATGGTCTAAGTGGCAGCCACTTCAAGCTACCTACCTATCTATATTACCTATTTATATACCTATCAATTCTATACAGGGTGTCCCGCGCAGAAGTGATTTTTTTATAGGGATGGAAGGGGGACGTCAAGGTTAACAAAAAATCGTATGGGTAGGGGAGTTTGCAAATGCACCCGTGAGAAGTTAAAGGCCTCAATAAAAAAAACCTTCATAAAAATTTAAATATGATTTGGCGCCCGCCTGCCCCTTTCGACCCCCAACTCGCTACGCTATGCTTTTGAAGTTATTAGAAAAGTGTTGAAGTTGGAAAACCAATTGCAGCGACTGATCGTTTTTTTTTTTTTTTTACTTTTATTTCAATACTTTGATTTCAGATGGCGGTGGCGCTGTCAGGATCGCCGAAATCAGTAAAATTTTTCAAAAACAGTGGTAGCGCTTATCGTTTTATTACTTTTTGTTTGGCAACTTAATTAATTGCAATTTAAATGTTAAGTCATCATTTATATGGGGAAATGTGATATTTGCAATATTTTTAGGCAGACGTATAAGCGTAGGAATAGACACAGTCAAACGTCAAGAACCCGAAACACCTTTATTCATATAGTTTCTTCGATTTTCGGAAGAATTTTGGAATAGTATTGCCATTCAATTTGGGCTTTCGAAGTTCAGATTATGGAATTTCGACTGTACCGAGTACGTTCACGTTCATCCATTGTTGTTGATCGAGTGCGTCAATGAAAAAGTGTTGTTTTGTTTTCTTGCATTCATATCGGGATCAAATAAATAAAACCAATGAGAAAACAGACAAACACAGAGATTGTCCAAATAAGGCTTTTGTGTTAAAAAATTTTTTTGTAGAGAATATTCTTCGAAAGAGAATGCGTTAACGTCAACCGTTTATTTAATCAGTTGTATTGAGAGCTTTCGAAATATTGAGAGCAATTGTAAAGATGAGGTCATAGCCAATTATTTAACGTACCTACATTTCATAACAAAGTACCTATTCATCATAATCGTGAACAGATCCAAGGTTTGTGGTTTGCTTCCCGCGATATTTAATATTCACACCGAAATTCTTGGCTCCTAAGCACACCAGACTGTTTTAAAAAACTTGCATTTAATACAGAACCTTTTTTTTAGAATAAAATGCATGCATCTTTTGAGGGGAGTCCGACGATAACTATATGTTATTGTGACCTTAAGTCGAATTGATGCAGCCTATCCCTAAATACGGCAGAGTAAAAAATCGAATTCAAGCTTCTCGCTATACATTCTAAAATTGCCGTTGAACAAAAAAATTCAAAATTCAAAAACATTTCCATTTGAGTGCTAACATCCGGCAACACCGGAAGTGCTATTTTTAAGAGCTCTCGTTAATGTCAATCAGGACCGCAGAGCTGAGGGGCTATTTCGGTGTTAATTGGTGCTTTTAATGCATCGCAGAACAGAAAATTCATGTTTCTGATGTTGTTGAACAAACACCACACAAACATCGTAGGCCGCTGTGGGGTTAAAAGAAGGAGAACGCACTCGTGCTGAAGATAGATAAACTCAACTACATAAACGAGAAGAGAAGGGTGTCAATGCATGACGGTGATATGGGCTTTAAATAAAGGACAAAGCAATTTCGTTCAAAGCGACTCTTCAATTAACGCCTTCTAGTCCTTTGAAGGTACATAATTGGAATTCTTTTAATTATTTTCCTGTGCAAGCAAATTTCATTCGTGCCTGAATAGAAAATGATTTATTCTTTGGCTTGAAGCTTTGTTTAATCAATACTTCGAAGTACACTCGCCGAGAACACATTTCACGTAATTTTCGTGGAAGTATCTGGGAAAAATAGAGTGAAGGCGAACCTAACTGCTTCACATCATCAATCCAGTCTAATGTGAATGAGAAAAAGTTTGTTCAACAAAGAAAATTGGGCTCGATCTAATGTGCTTATTTGTTCGTGATGCTAATGGTATGACTTGATATGGAAAGGAAACGATTGGGTCCCTTTCATAGAAAAGAAAATGAATTTGCCTTTTTTTTATAGATCCGCTGAATAGAGATTAACTGTAATTTGGATTTGAAAAGAACTTTTTTTTTTTACTTATTTGATAGAGTTAGTTAAAGGTTCTCATCGTTTGGTGAAGTCAATTGAATTTATTTTAAAGAAGAAGGCTTTTAGGCGTCTTTCATTCTTCATTGGTTATAGGCTATTTCTTTTTTCTCACGTACTTGTTTTCATAAGGCATGTGCTTTGATAGTCAAGAATAGATATTTACTCAAGGGAATCGATTAAATTGATAAAGATCTCTTTTTGTTGGAATAAAAAGAAACCGGAACATGGCCATGAATTCTAATTTATCAGTTTTATGCTTTCATTCAGAACGAAAATATATACATATATCAGTAGGGATATAATATCAGCATGAAAACTTATTTTTTGTTTTAAAAAAAGCCAAAAAAATTTTTAAGAGCAACTGTTATGCTAATTCGGATTAAAATATGAGATAAAATCCGAAAAATAAATCCAATAAAAATTTATAGATAAAACAAAATTTTAAGAATGGAACAAGCTCTATAAAAATGACTAAAATGACTTTTTTTGCATTTCATTCCTTGAAGTTTAAAATATTTTAAAAAGAATGCAAAAGAAAATAAAAAAAAACTGAGACTTTTTTTTTTTTTTTTTTTTTTTTTTTTTTTTCAAAAGTAAAAGTCGTCTTCGTTGGCTTAGATATGGAATAAGGTGAAACTTGTGGCTTAGTTTCTCATCTTATTGTTTACGAAACTCATTGAAAAAGGCGATTTGTAAAGAAACGATTCAAAAGACAGATGGATGGATCGATCGATCGATCGATCGATCGGTAATTTAAGAGCCTTACAAGACAGCTAAGCCAAGCCGCCGAAGAGAGTTTTACAGCAAAATCAATGAGAACGTTTATGCAAATTTTTCTTTTCTTTTTGCCAAACATAATTTTTATTACTTATCGATGTGCCTCTCATCCGCCAGAAATTGAAGATTCGCTTCGACATTTCTACTTTTGCGCTTAGTTGGTCAAGACTTCGGTTTTAAGTCTTGCGGAAAACAAAAAAAAAAAAATTATGAATTTACCCAAACGTATTTTCTCCGGAATTGTTTTGCTGATCTTGATCTGTCAATTCCCAGACAGTATCCTCTCGCGGGAGAACAATAATTTCGTCACATTAGCCCGACAAAATGTTCTTACGCGCATTCCGTTCTTAAGGGGCATTCTTCGCACTCTTCGCCCCAATGCACATGTTGGCCGGAAATCTGATTTTCGCAGCGACTACGATGAGAACTTTATGAACTACCACGGGGCGCAATTGTGGAAGGTTACGTTCAATTTTAAAAATCCATCGGACACACAGGCTATTGAAACTTTGGTGAAAAACTTTGGTAAGTATTCGAAAGATAAAAATCAAAACGGATTTCAATTCGAAGAATGAGGAAGAACAAGGATTTATAGTAGGGGTCAAGTGCTATGAAAGAGACAGTTTACTAAACAGAACGAAAAAAAAAACGTACTTTTAATAGAAAACATGATGATTTTACTTTCTCATGTTAGTATTCATTTATTAAAGGGCAATACCACGAGAAGCGGTCCCACCTGTGACACCACTAACAGCCATTCCGAACTCAAATTGCGTAATTTCAGTGCTTAACTATTGTTTAAAGTTTTAAAAATTTTAGATCCTTGAGAATCACGTCCTTTTTTTTATTTCAATTATTATGAGCTAAAACCTAAAAAATCAGTGTCACGGGTCGGACCATATTCATTAGGGTCTGTCGATTTGCATGGAGCGAAAGATCGGACACAAGCGTATAGAAGAAACGTAAATTAGATGAAATTCTAGGAAAATTTTGCCTACAAACCTAGGGTCTAAAACTAATTCCTAGCTTGCGCAAATCAACCTCAAAATATTGCTTTTGGGTTTCATGAAACCCTGGGAATACTGCATTGAAAGACCATGTCTTAGGGTCATAGTCTTCAATTCGATTTAATAGCTTTGAAAGTTTAAATTTTTGAATATCTTCTTTAATAGCATGTCCTCACTATAGCCCAAATTAAGTAATTTCGGTGTTTTCGTAATTTCAACCTCAAACCCGTCCACATAGTCGTAATTTCGGTAATCGTAATTTCATTTGCTTTCCGTTTACAAGATTTCAAATGAACGAATTTTCATTCAAAGTTCCAGGGATGCATTTACAGAGGATTCAAGCAAAATCTACTACAAAATCAGGGCTGCATGCGGTTTTATATTAATTTCATGAATAATTTCGGTGAAATGACGACAGTAGAGTAATTTCATTTGACAGATTCCAGTATGGCGAAATGACGCAAATTCTGTGTAATTTCAAGCGAAATTACGAAAACTCTGAAATTACTTAATTTGGGCTATAGTGAGGACATGCTATTAGTCCTCATGCTAGTTTAAATCAATCAAATACCTTTGTCATATTTGAATTTTTCAAAAATTTTCATACCAAATTAATTAGACTGATTTAAACTCTCCTAGAGACTATCATTTGAGAGTTTAAACCTTCAAAAACTTTAAACTAGGTTGACGACTATCCACCTACAAAAGAATTTTGATTTTACCTTAATGCGACAAGATGATTCATGAGGCCAGTCAAAAAAATATTGCATTGAATTTATTCTTGATCAGTGTTTACAACCTACGTTTACTGCAAACTATTTATCTCCATTTTTATTTGCTTTGGAGTTCATTTTTCGAGCACCCATTGCTTTTACTTGATCCAATGATATAGAGCCTAAAGAATCAGAGTCCTCTCCGAGGGCCGAATCTACTTGAATTATTTCTAATTTTCTAAGTGTTTTTGGAAATTTTTTGCAGCCGTTTTCTGAATAACTTTGGATTTTTTTTTTTTTTTCATTACCCTCTTTTTACTATAAATTTTTCTCTTCGGGAGAGTCTGTTATGTTCATAGCCGAGTTTTTCTGTTATTGCGTGTTGTCTAATGCCTATGACTCGTTATCGCTAATATCACTCCCAGTGGAAAAACGGGCCGGATCTTTCATACCCCATTCAACTGGCTCTTTCATAAGTTATTCTAACAAAACCTTCAAAATAAAAGCAATATCAAAATGTTGAGGCTCAGTTTTTATGGATCTGGGACGCCATATACATACCTATGTATATGTATGTATAAACTCAACGTATAATCCGTGTACGTATATTTATACACAACAAAATAATAAAAAAAAATTTATTAAATGAAGCTTTTGAATGAAAGAAACTTTGAAACGATATACTTGGGTCCGGTAAACTATAAAATTCAGTGCTACTCGCTACTATAAAAATCTATCGCCGGCCAAATCCGTTGCTAACCTGTCAAAATTATGCAAGTGGCTCTTTCATAGCCTGGCTCTTTTATACCACTGCTCCCCCAATTTTTATTGCTTGAACATTTGAAAAACACGTTGGAAAATGGTTTTTAAATATGGTTAATGGCTCGTTACTCTTGATTGAACTTATAGAAATCTGTTTTCCACAGATTCCTATCTTAAAGGCTCAGTTACTTTTGGTTGAACGTAACTTGGCTTTACTTATTTAATCAGCTGACTTGATGTGTTTAACACTTTTTGTTTGGGCGCAGTTACTGAAAACTTAATTTGACTTAAGATAAGAATCTGTGGAAAACAGATTTCTATAAGTTAAGTCAAGTAACGTTCAATCAAGAGTAACTGAGCCTTAAGTCAGATTAAGTTTTCAGTCACGTTCAATCAAGAGTAACTGAGCCTTAAAGAGAATTGACTTAAGTGAACTCAAAATTACTTTAAGCGTGAAAAATGCTTTCAAGGATATTTGAAGCCATTAAGGATAGTTTATGTGGGAGTTAAAATTTCAAGAAAGCCACTGTAGGCCTTCTATTCATCAGAAAGCACTCAATCCTGTATGGATATTGTTTCTCATATCGTCAAATGTCGTCAACAAATAATTTAGAGTTAATAAAAAAATAATTTATTGATTAGCACGATTCGTTTTTGCATTTTTTGCCAAAGAAAACCCTAATATGGACAAAAAATATTTATTTCTCTAAATAAAATTATTTGGACGCTTAAAAAAATGTGACTTTAAAAACTATCGAACAATACCTTTTGTGTAGTAGAAAACACAATACCCTTACAGGGTTAAGTAAGCTAAAAAGTTTCCGATAGTTTCACTTTTAACAAAATCCAATCTCGACGAATCATTCCAACTAAAAAATTTCCTTATTTGGTGCGTTAAACGACCAAATTTTTGGGAGTGTGCATTCGTTCGATTTTACATTTTTTTTTTTGGAAGAAATATGAAAGAATAATATTTTCAATAAGTATCGGGAGTGAAAATTCTCAATCAACTTACAACTTGGTGAGCCCGAAGGATGAAATTGAATTGGAGAGGATTCAAAATGTTGAGTTAAATGAGTTCCACAAAAGAGTTTCTTTACCAGTGCTAGGGGAGCTAAAATGCATTTTGAGCAAAGATTGCTTAAACTATTTGGGACCGATGGAAGTTTCTTGTCGGTCTAAAATGTGTTTAACAGACGGATGGGTGACATCAGGTCAATATCGTAGGTATAAAAATGAGATGGATCTCTGACAGGATTCAATCGACATAAAACTTAAATTCCCATCAATTATTCTTCTTGAATGCCAAACTAAGCAGTTGCTCAAAAACTCAAGAAAAATGTCTGATCGCATCTTTATGGAGCCTTAGCCTTAGGCTTTCGTCTCTATTTTTCCGTCAAAGAGAATTTCAAAATTTCGATTCAATCACTTTCAAAGTGCTTTCGGGGCTATTTATGAATTATTATTTTATTGGTTCTCACCCAACTTTCGGTGAACGAAAATCCTAGTCTTAGATCACGGCTGCACTATAACGGTTTCTTGCCAGTCTCAGAACCCGAGCTTTCTTCTCCGAAACGCCTTTTAATTAATGAGCTTCACGGCGTCATTAAAATTGCCAGGGAAGATTAGCACGATTCCCCCATTTCATCAAACTTAACCATGAATGGCCATTGGCCTTTATCTCAGTTGGTGGCTCTGCAATAAATTTAGCATAATTTTGGCGTTGAAATCGCGAATTTTAATTATTTTCTTCGTCCAATCTCTAAACAAGAGGTCAGCAGTCAGTTAGTGTGTTCATAGACGGCGTGACTGCCGGTTCGGATTCTCCATTCATTTTGATCTTTCGTACATCAATCGATCGTGGAATCAAAAAAAAAAAAAATAATAATAATAATAATAAGTAATTATAAAATAAAAAAAACCTATTAATAATGGTCGTTAAGCCTAAGGGTCTACATTTCAATGCGATATCATTGATCTTGTTGCTTTCGATCTCATATCACGGCAGTTGCGGAGCGAGTTCGGAGGATTTTACCTCGTTTCGCAGTATACCGGGATTCCCGACCGTCTGGGTATCAAGTGATGATATTTACGAAAATACTGTGGAAAGCCTTCAATGGTTAATACCGACGGATGTCAGACGATACAATATGTTCTCGCCCAATTCGAATTATCAAATAAATTTACGTTATCGCAACCATGCGGCCGTAAGGCGATATTACAATTTTCAATTATGGAAGGTCCATGTGACGGATTTGGATAATGTTTACTTGGATATGTTTTGGAAGAATTTCGGTCGGTGAGAATTTTGATGAAGAATTAAATTTGTTAAGATTAAGATTGTCAGGGTGAAGAAGTTTAGGTCCAAAGCAGTCCGATAGAGTTTATTGAAATTCAGTTCCTATAAGTGTTAGAAAATGTATACGCACTAAGTATATAGAAATTTAGACTAGAAAATGCCGGTCGTTATTGTCGGTCGTTGTTGTTGGTACTCACATTTTGAGTTTGCTTTTTGGCGGGTCTACTTAAAGCCTTAGTTAAGCTCCGTTGGTAAAGGCTTAAGAAATTGGCTATAAAATATTTGAATGCATACCTTTAGGTGTTGAATTTAAGTATGGATTTTTTCGTTAAAGATTGATTTGTCCTAATTGTAAGACAATGAAAAATACTTTCATCGTACCGATTAAATTAACAGCCAGACCATTTTGTATGAAAAAGCACTGAAGAAAATTGTCTACCGAAAAGATTTCTCTCTGCAACTATTCTATGACTTTGAAGATTCTTAATATTTATATTATGGCCAAAGCTTGTACCAATGAAAACATTCTTCCCTTTGGGAATCTTTTTCGATCAATCTTCCCTGTTAGTGGTTGAATATTGGACGCAGGCTTCATAAACTTCTCGAGCCGATTACTGGGCTTCTGCAAACTCTAATTTGATTGATCTTGTCATTATTGATATATCATGCAGTAAAAAGATCTGATCAAATCCAAGAATATTATCGGAGTCCTTAAGAAGACTCTCGACAACAAAAGCAACATTTCAGTCTATTGCTTTAGGGTCCCTTTTAGGATAAATAATCGATATATTGAACCATAATATTGAATAAATTTTTTAAAAATTAATTTTAGTAAAAACAGAAAAAAAAACCGACCTCGAATTGAGCCCCAAAATGAAGTGAGCTTCTTGTAACCTTAATGAAAAAATAATTATGCATTTCATATTTTCAGGCACAGAGGTGTGGAACATTAATCAAGATGGCATCGATATTCTAATCGATTCCAAAAACATCGCCAAAGCCAAAGAATTCATTGCGAAAACCGAATTTTCGTACAACGTTATGATTGATGATGTCGAGAACGCCATCGATGAGACGTACACCGAAGTGAATAACACTGACCCCAGATACCCATGGCTGGAAAGGGAAAGTAAGTCAGAAGCGCTCACTAAATAAAACAGATCTTCAAAGACGATCATTAAATACTATCACCTCTTTTCTTTCTCTCTCTCTCTCTCTCTATCTCCAAATTTCTCTTTTTTAATTTACAGACACAATAATGAATTGGAACAGATTCCACGACATCGGAGACATTCAACATTTTCTAAAGCACATGCTCGAAACATACCCGGATATGACGGAAATCATACAAATCGGTATGACGAGCCATAAGAGGCCATTGGAAGTGTTGAGGTGAGAATGATGAATACAAAAAAATCACAATGAAAAAGAATATGCCGATATTTTCCCTAGAATCTCGAATGGGAATCAAGAAAATTTGGCAGTTTTTATCGATGCTGGCCTTCAGGCACGCGATTGGCTAACTCCGTCGGCACTAACCTGTGCAATATCGAAGCTTACATGGACATGGGAGTCCATGCCTGAGACCATGCGCAATATCGATTGGTATTTCCTGCCTGTCTCCAATCCCGACGGCTATCAATATTCACGCATAACCGATCGCCTGTGGACGAAGAATCGACAATTCGACACGAAGACCAGTTGCTACGGGGTTAATTTGGATCGGAATTTCGAATTCCAATGGGGCAATGCTGGCTCTTCGTCGAACCCATGTAAGAATCTATATCGTGGGTCAAAGAAATTCTCAGAACCTGAAACCAAAGCCATACGCACATTCTTGCTCAACTTAAAGAATGTCCTCGGTGGGTATGTTTCACTTAATGGCTATGGTCAAGTTATCACATACCCCTGGGGCGATGAGGACTACGTTACGGATAATGAACTTCAATTACACAATGTGGGAAAGCAAGCAGTGGTGGTGAGTTGCAATCATGATTCATAAAAAAAAAATCCTTTTAAAAAATTGCTTTTGTAAATTATCTTTTCTTGTGAAGAATTTCCGACGCCTCAATCACGCCGAGTATCGTGTGGGCTCGAGTTACCGCATGAAGTTAGCTCGTTCGGGAAATTCCGCCGATTGGGTACAGCACCGCATTGACCCACAATATGTCTATACAGTTTTCTTAAAGGATCAAGGCCGCTATGGATATCTCATGCCACCGAATTATATTGTCGAATCGTGTGAGGAGGTCTTCGAGTTCATGAGAACGGTTGCCTCAGCGATAGAGTAACGCAAAAGGTTTACACAAGACTTTCTAGGAATAAGTTTATTTATTTTGTAGTTCTTAAGAATGTGAAAACAAAGCACTAACAATAAAGTTAATTCAATTAAATTGTTCCAGCTAGTGTTTTTTTTTTTCTTTGTCAAAAACGCAAGATTAGCTTAAAATGAAATTAACAAATAAAAAAAAAATTTCATAACATTTATGTAGCATACTTTGAGGCTCTTGAGCAGAATTGAACCGAAATCGCCACGTTGACTATGCCACTAGTTAAGAAGAGAGGGAGAGAGAGAGCCTGTCTTTTATTCTATCTTTTTGTGACAAGTACAATGGATAGTCACCAAAGACTGACACAATGACACGTCACTTATTTCGGCGGCGAGCTACTGACTACAGGGTACTGTCTATTGACTTTTATAACGATATGCAATCATTGCAATTGATCCTTTAAAGCTATTATTATTATTATTTATAATATGGCGGCATATTTTTTTATACCCGACACACTCTGTGTCGAGGGTATGTTGCGTTTGTGTGGTTGTGTGTAACACCCAGAACCAGTCGATATAGACCATACAAAATATATATAGAAATGATCAGAGTCACCAGGAGATTCGATTTAGCCATGTCCGACTGTCTATTTGTATACAGTTTTCTTATCGAAGGAGTTGAGCTATCTTGACGAAATTTGGTATGCGTGCTCACGGGGACATGTAAGTAAGAACAAGTTCGAGAATGGACCCGATCGGACCATTTTTAGGGGTACCTCCAGTGCTAGGGTCTGTCACGAAAATCTCAAAACTGCCCCAAAATAGTACTTTTTCAAAATATTTCAATGAAACTTCGAATTTGATCGTATACTCGTATTAAAGCCTCCGATTAGAATTCAAAAAAATTGGAAAAGTTGGCGTGGTAAAGGGGCGGTTTTCATAAAGAAATTTAACAAAAATCGGTATATGGGGCCCCTTATGGCCATAAACACCTCTTGATATTAAAAATTATTTGAACATGTGTGTCTGTGTCGGGTATTCTATTGTCAGGCTCGCCTGACTAAAACACCCTTACTTGTTTCAATAAATTTTGTCACCGAAATGTGCCAAAACTATCAAGAAACCAGAGATTTCGAAACCGAAAATGTATGGTTTTGATTATTTTTTACACCTATGCGCAGTGTGGATTTGCTATCAGTTATCAAAACTTGCCCAATATAGGGGAAAATTAGTCAATTAACAATCAATGGCTGAAATACCACACACCTCAATAACATCAGCCAGTACAGATGAACATTATAAGATACATTGGAGGCGTTTTTTTTTAAATATAATTTTTGCTTCCGATTTCGTTTAAAAATGTTTGCGATCCAAACGCCAAAACGGTACCAAGGAGTTATAAAGTTTAGTTTTTCTTTTCATTTTAATAAAAAAAAACAAATAAGGGCGTTATAACTAGGCGATCCTGACAATAAAACACCTATTGCAGCATGTTTGTTAGAATTTTTGAAAACAAGCAATGACACCACTACCATTAAGACAAGTTATTCTGGACACTTTTAAGGCCATATTTGTCCCCATATACCCATTTTTTTCAATTTCTTGAAAATCGCCCTCTTTCATGCCCGCTCTCCAATTTAAAGAAATTCTACGGAGGCTTTAATATAACTTCGAATTATAAATTTCATTAAAATATCTCGAAAATCTCCGGTTTTTTGGCAACTTTGGCATTTTAGTGACAGACCCTCGTACCTACTAGAGGTAGAGGATGTTTATAACAATATTGGAAGTATATATGCCAACTTTGGTGTAAGTCCCATTTGAATTTCAGATTAAAGAGACAATTATCAAAAAACGTCCTTCTGCCACGCCCAATTTTTACAATTTCTGGAAATTATATTGAAAACCCTAAAATAGGTTCAAATATCTTCAAAAGTTTAGGTTTTAGAGTCGTTTTTGTGATTTTCATAACAGACCCTAGTACTGGAGGCAACCTCAAAAATGATCCGATCCGGTCCATTCTCAAACCTGTTCTTAATCATGTACCCGTTAACACGAATACCAAATTTCGTCGAAATAGCTCAACTCCTTCAATAAGAAAACTGTATACAGACAGACGGACACACATATGGACATGTCTAGACCGAATCCCCTGGTGACGCTGATCATTTCTATGTACATATATAAATTTTATATGGTCTATTTTGACTGGTTATGGGTGTTACACACGTATGCACAAATGCTATATACTAGTGATGCCACGAATAGTGGATTTGGCCGAATACCGAATATTCGGTCAACCTCTCGGCCGAATAACGAATATTCGGCAACCGAATATTCGGCACGTAGTAAAGACAGCTTGAGCCTACTCGCGACTAGCTGGAGTCAAGGCAAAAGCTACCGCTGAAAAATTTGCCCACTGTTTATAATGTTTTCGAAGAAAATTTAGAAGAAGCTAGCGTACATTTAATATTTCTAAAGAATAAAAAGCAAATCAGCTGTATTTTTAGATCTCGTTAATTAAATTTGTTTACGTTATTGTGAGAAACACTTAATTTGTAGTTACTGCTGATTTTTTTAATAAGTTATTTCTACTATTCGGTATTCGGCCGAATATTTTAACTATTCGGCCGAATACCGAATACTGAAAAATGACGCCGAATAGGCCGAATACCGAATAGTGGCCAAATATTCGTGGCATCACTACTATATACCCTCGACTTAGAGTGTGTCGGAAGTAAAAAATTGGTAAAATTCGTACTGAGTTGGGAGCAATGGTTTCGTTTCCTATTTGCACCTACTAAATGGGGTTTTTTCGGGTCAGCTATTACTACAGTTCTTTTCTCCAAGTCTTAGGCCAAAACTTTGTCAGATACAGGAAAATAAAATATTGAAGGGCTTACGAGATTTAGTCCCAAGTAAAAAAAGATAAAAATACGCACCTTAATACCCGGCCACGCATTTGGAGATCGATTTAAAATTAACCTGTAGCCAATATAGCAAAACCGAACATAAAATATAATAAATATAATAAAAGTTATCTATCAAGTATTCTCAGGAACAGAAGTTGAATTTTTGCTTACATTTTACGTATATTTTTTAAGGTAACTGTTGTGGGCCTCCATAGAGCGTCGTATTGTGCTATTCACTATTTTTTTTTTTATTTTTTAGTCGTGAAGCGGGACAGTCAGCTACGCCATCCATAGATGAAAACAATTTTCATAAAACTTTTCATATTGATTCGAAAATTTTCCCACACTGGAGCCGTTTAGCAAGTGATTATCACAATTTTCACATCTCACTACAGACTTATAAACGAAATGAAAGGGGCGCGAATATAAGAGAGCTTTCTAAGCGCCTCTAGTTGAAGTGATAATTGTGAATAGTAAACGAGAAATGCTTTAAAGCATGAAAGCTAAAAGGGAGTGACTAAGCGTGAAAAAAAATCAATTATACAACAGAGACCGCCATATGCCTTTGAGACCGGTTTGTGCAAATGAATTCGCAAATCCAGCAATGAGAATAATGGAAACTAATTCGAAAATTGGAAGTCGAAGAAAATTGGAAGACGAGGAAAAAATTCAGTGATCAAAGACCGTTTCTAAAAATCCACCCACAAAATGTTAGGAATAAAAAAAATATATAAATAAAAAACTGCAAAATCAAACAACAACAAAAAATTCGGCGAAAGCCTCTCATGTGACTTTCTCTTTGACAAAAAAAAAAAAAAAAAAATTAGTGATTCGATTTATAATAAAATCCATATTAAAATCGAAAATGCAAATGAGCTGCTCGTTTCATGGGATAAACAAATTAACTTTTGACAAGATAGAAGATCAGATAAGTCAGCAGAGACCAAAAACTGCAGAAGAATGAATCACAATAAACAAAAGTCACAACAATCTCAAAATTAAATCACAAATTCAACCATCGATCAAAACCATTGCCCTCTCACTAAAAGGAAAAAACTAGTTTCGACTATATTCATCGGAGATAATTCATTTTAATGAGCCAATCGCTTAACGACAAATTTCACTGAGCACAGGGAAAACAGCATAAGTACAAAATATAAATGTTTATTTAAAAAAAGGCATTTTTCGAACAACTCCTAGGCCTCTCCAAACAAACGAACTATTCATATGGAGTCAAAAAATTCCTTTAGTGGACTTAATCACTTTTTCCTTCTTCACGTACAAGACCTGATTGTAAATATGAATGGAATTATGTGAAAAGCAATGACCAATGAGCATAATAATCGGGAATGCAGTATGAAAGATCAATGAATTGAAAAGTAAAAATAAAAGTAAAAGCGATAAAGATAGCAATCAGCAAATGACGCGAACAACTTCATTTCCACTCACTTTGAAATGTCTTTAATCGGAAAAGAAAGAAAAAGTGTGACCAAGTGCAATTATCGAATTTTCGAATTTTTATGAAGCAAAAAGAAAGTAAAATGAAACGGTTATAAAATAAAAAAAATTTACTTATAAAAAAATATAAAAAACAAAAAAATAATTTAAAAAAATTTTTCTTAATTAAAAAAAATTTTTAATAATCAATAAAAGTTTAAGTTCCAAGAAATTTGGCAAAAATGAGACCAAAATCTAAAATTCCATTCTCATTTTTTTTTACATTGAAATTCGAAAATTATATTTTTATCTGCGAAAAAGAAAGTAAAAAAAGGTAAAAAAAATTTTTAGCTTTCTTCATTTTTGTTTTGCAGCTGCACCTTTGAACTGAAGCCGATTCTTTGGGCCTCTGTAGGCTTTATATAGCCGCAGTAGAGTTTTTAAAAGGTTGTTTTCCCTTTACTCTAAGAACGAACAGTGATAGGCCAGTCGACAGGCCGGCTGTAATAACACAAGCCGTCGCAACTCATTCGACTTTCCCCTTGATTCATTGGATTCAAAATTGGTTTTTTTTTTTATGTGTTGAAGCTACAGAATCTTCTGTAAAGAAGAAGAAGAGCCATCACATAATCTTAGGTGCTACTGAAAATTAGTGGGGATTATTTTTCCAGCCAACGTCATGACATTGTTGATTCCCAATCGATTAAGAAATAAATAAAATATTTACGCAACGATTTTTGCAGGATGAGTTCAATCGGTTGGAAGGCTACCCAACATTATTGAAATAATTGATGCCATCAATATTTTAAAAGAAGATTTGCCTTAAAGGTACACTGAGAAAAAAATCAACAAGAAAATTGGTTAATTTAAAAGGAAAAATATACAAAACGACTTTAATAATGAATTAGGGTATTCCCCATACAATACTACAAGCGACACTTCCCAAAATCACTAAGACGGGTGAGGGGAGCTTGTATAAACCGACTTTGCCCATTCACAATCTGACTTTGCCCACAGTTAACACATTCACATAAAATAAACTGACTTTCACCACGATTTGTGTACAGATGAACTCACACATCGACATTACAATCTGACTTTCACCACAGCAGAGCTCAAAGCTTATTACCCTCTAGGAAGCGTGAGGTATATTGCCCGTATGCAACTAGAACTTTCACCAAAACTAAAGAACTAGTGCAAAGGGGGGTAGAGCTTCGTATAAAGCTCCGACTAGTATTGCATGGAAAAAATGGTTTTTCGTGTCAGTAATAAGAGTTGCCATTATATAGTTGCTGCAAAGAGCGTTGGTGCTCCCAAATCAAAAATAAAATCTATCTTTATATATAACAAATATTTTTGTAAATAAAACAAACACCAAAAATAAACCGGTGTCTTTTAAATATTGCGTAAAAATAACCAAAATAACCAAAAACCACAAACCGGCACACAAAAAAAAAGGTCCTGTTACAGAAAAGTGACATACCCGCCTTTATGTTTTGTGGGGCGCTGATCACGAATCCGGAGTCAGATTTTCTCCATCACCCCTAGTTTTCGCCCCAGCGCCCCCCTAAACCCCCCAAAAGGGTTCACTTTCAAAAATGCATAAAATAAAAAATTAAATATCGCAAGTTACATTTTTTGGTATGCTGAGTAGGAATATGGAGTCGAAACTAAGATACGACCTTTAATTTTCCCTCAACACCCCTCCGCATCCTGGTTCAACACCCCCAAAAAAGGTGAAATTTCTCAAATACATAAGGAATCGAAATACGTGTCGCACAGTACATTTTTGTGCACGCTGAGCAAGAATATAAAGTCGAAATTAAGATACGACCCTTAGTTTTCCCTCAACTTATTTTTCGTCGGATCAAAAAATTGTTTAGCATAGTTTAAGGCTGAGAACACCTGGGATCAAACAAAACGAAACCGAAACAAACGGTATTCAAAATCAACAGCTTTTTATGCCCTATGGTAGCGAATACACCAGAGTGAGTAGTAAAAACGAAACGGTTTTTGCGTCCGTGGACAACTAGTTCCAAAAGCTCTGTCAGATTTTCAACCAAAGCATACACAGAGAAAAAAATCAACCAGAAATTTGGTTAATGCAAAAGGAAAAACATACAAATATTTTTAATTCTAAAAATTTTTCTTGTTAGAAAAAATAAAGATTTTCCTTTTGCATCAACCATATTTCAGGTTAAATTGAAATGATTATTTTCAAAAATGGATTTTCTAAATAGTTGAACTAACCACGGACATAATTGAAATTACACGATAATTATTAAAATAAAAAAAATTTTCTAAAATACATACCTATAAAAGAAGAAATGTCAAAACAAATTTACTTAACGTTTAAAAACAAATGGCCACAGAGCCCTCTACTGAACATGACTCCAAAAATAACCATCGGATGGACTTCACCCGATTTTGTTACTCCGTTTTCGTGACTGCTTTCACAATGCTTAAAAAGTTGTAAGATGAATAAATCTCTTATATGTATGTCCTTTATTTTATAAAACAAATGAGAATTATACACAACATTAAGTAATGTAATTAAAAATATTTCCTCTTAAATCATCCAAAAACGTTCTTGACTCAACCATTTTTCTTTTGAAATATTTTGTTCTATTCGAAAATCAAAAGAACTGTGAATAACAATGCGCCCTTATAAGAACATCATGATAACGTTCGCTCAGTGTATAAAAATTGCCAAAAAGAGCGAATTTATGTGTAATCTTTATAAAATAGCTTCATATTTCAAAAAGATCAAAGTGTATGAATACGAATTTCGCGGATTCAAAATAATTTTTGATTTGTTATTTCTATATAATTTCTATGTTATATAATAGTTCTGTTCCCGTACTGCACAAAACTGCCCAAAACTACCTAATTTTGCCCAATTTTCATACAGCTTTCAAAAAATTGGTCAGTTTCGGGCAGTACAGGAACAGCCCCAATGTTTTTGTTTTCGTTTTCATCTGAATCCGAAATATATCATCCTATTTTATGATTTTTCATTAAAAGTTTCTTCGTTATAGAGTTAAAACATCGATTTTTTTCAAAAAATTAAGATGTACGAATACGAATTTTGCATACTGTAATTTCTTCTCAGAATGGCTGTGTGACCAATAGGGCTGTTTTGTGTGGAACAGTCAGTGGAAGCTTTAAATTCCGAAGAAGTCTATATGCCCATTAATGACTGACAAATAAATCGATGAACCTAAATTCATCAAAAAGCTTCCTGGAAATATATTTACATTCTAAATCGGAAGGATTACTGAACATTAATCCCCAATATTTGGTCTGGATTCTTATTATGAACGATTTTTACCCCATATACTTCCGCTGTACCAGAACATGTATTCAGGAATGCACATCAATTTCACATAGTAAAAAATTCTTTTATATTCACAAATTACAATTTACTTTTCTCAAAAGATCCATCTTAAAGAAGGAGTGAAAATTAATGGCGGTCAACCCGTTTTTCTGAATTTTTATACAATTTTCACATGTTTTGGTCCAATGTCTTGTATTTAATGGATTAAAAGACGAATGCCACATTTAGTTCAAAAGATTCAACTATCGTTGCGCTAAAAGAAGAATTCTGTGCTTCTAAAAATGTGTTACATTTCGAATTTTTATGCATTTCAATTTTCAACTTGAACAAAATACACTGAAAAGAATAACCAAATAAATAGAAATTTTGTCTTTAAAGAAACCCTTTTCAATAACAATAACAGAATTTGAAAAAATTCTCAGATTCCTGCGAGATTAGTAGGTTATGTAAGGTTAAGTTAGGTTAATTGGACCGTATTTTATCGACACACCTGGACCTGAAGTCCGTTGTGATACCCTAAAGAGGTGACCTCCTATCTTTAGAACCATTTTGAGCGGGGTATTCAATAATGTACCGTTTTAAAAAAAGAAATTCTTAGATTAGTAAATTTATACGTAAAAATTAATTAATTTTTATAGCAAATTAAAAAATTATCACAATGAAAAAAACTTTTCCACTATGAACTTCGGACATTTCGAATAATCTAGAAGGTAAAAGATTATCAGTAATTAATGAGTAAATTGAATTGTTTATTCGATTTTGAAGCGCTTTAAATAAACCGGCATGCGACAGAAATCGATGTCAACTAAAATTGAAGATTTCGGAAATTTCATGTACCCTAAAAACCGTTTCCCCAGCATTTCTACTCAAATATTATGTATATAAACTATACATATGCATGTTTTTATCTTGAAATGAAAAAGGGAAAACGTGGGCAAACCTAAATCGTCAGGATCTTTGGACCAATTTAAATTCTAGACGATTTTGCAGTTGATTTCTAGCTCATCCACGTAAATTGTCCTTTGATGGGAGCTTTGTGTTTTTGGCTGCTTCATCAACTATTTATTTTGATTGCTTTTAATCCGAAAAACACATATGATCGAATTTTAAATACTCGTACCATAATTATTGAATTGAATAAAATTTCAAGAAGTACCTACATATGATACGATATGTTCAATAAATTAAGGCTATATTGAACCGATTTCTGGTTTTAGTTGCATAAAGATCACCCACATAGCCTTATCTTTATTACTCAGGAGTTTATGCGCCCATTAGTAATTACGATTCAACGAAGACAATGAAACATATGCAAACAAAAAATACAAACCATTACGATAAACAATGGAAATTTAAATAAAAAAAAACCCTAAATGGCAAGTTATGATCCATATTCACATAATTTCGCTTAATTGAAAATGCAAAAAAAAAAAAAAAAAAAAAATGTGTCAACACAAATACTCGCATAAATAAAGTGAAAAAAAAAAGAATAATTCGCACGCAAATTATTTCGAATAGGCTTATTCAAATTAGCAAACAAAGGAGCTCGCTCGTATGGGGAACGATGATCGACGCAGTAACACGCATTCGTGCGCTGCATCCAAATGAGTGAGTCTACTTTTGAAGCGCATCTTTCAGATATATTACAACAATCTTTGAGTTGATAGAAACAACTTAAAAGCGAGGCGAAAAAAATAAATAAATAAAAATTGTAAGTATATAAATACTTACATACATACAAATTCCAGTCATATCAATATTTGCGAGTGAGAAATTAAATAAGAAAAAATAATAATAATTATGAACTATGGAGACGATAAGCCAAATGCCCACTCGCACGAGCACGATCGCTGGACTGTCCGTCCCGTCCGATCGGTCTTCGCCGCGCTATTCATAGATATGAAAATCAGTTTCGTTTTCATTTTCAGAGTCATTGTCAGTAGCGCCGTCAGCAGTTGCAGTGTCTGGGTTCACTAGGTTAGCCGTTGATAAACTAAAATTTTGCCTGCACTTTGTTGTAAATAACATTTAAGCAGCTACACTGTAAGAGCGCTCTCTTTGCAGCCGCTTCGAAAGGCTCATAAAGTCCGCTGCAGCCGCGGCATCAGCTCCACCAAACGACGACTGCATAGCCGACGATCAGCTTCAAACTCAAAGCGAAAACAATTTTCTTTTTACTTTTTGTTTTCGGTTTTTTTTTCTTTTTTTTTCTTTTTGCTCGGCTCTCACTCCGCTGTGTGTTATAAAAATTGACAACATTTCATTTCCGACGTTTAGTCGCGAACGAAGTGTCGGCGGCGCATTTCGTTGAATAAAGTTTGAGCCCAAAATTTCGATTGGCCCCCAAAAGAGAAAACTCAACAGACTGTGTTAATTTTTGGGTCTCAAGACGCATGCGCATTTGGGGTTTTTTTTTTTTGTGTGAGAAGATCCGATCGAAACGAACCCGCGGCTAACACAAAATATTAAAAAAAAAAAAAAAAAAAAAAAAAAAACAATTTAGAACAAAAAAGCAATTAACACGTGAATAAAAAGTGAAGTTGCAACAAAGTTTTTTTTTTTAAATTTATATACATATAAGATCAGACCAAAAACTCGTTTTCGGTGTTTCACTTCAACTCAAAAAGTGTTTGAAACCTTAAAAAAAAAATAGTTTTTTTGTTAATAAAAAGAAATTTCCGTTGAAGACATAAAGCCGCAAAACAAGTTCTCCGCAGGCGCTTCGTTAACCATCATCTTCGAGTCTTCCTTTCGGCTTCTTCCCTCGAATCCAATCGATTCGAATCGTTTCATCGTCCACGTTCGCTTCTGTTGACTGCTGCGAAGTTGCAAAGCTCATCAGCTTCGTGCGGGAACTTGGCCAAAGGCAACTTTTTTCGTCTGCTTGCATCAACAAGATCACCAGCAACGAAATATAAAAACAAAAGGGAACAAAAGCCGCGCGTGCAGCTACCCAACGAAAAGGTAGTTAGCAGTTCTTAAAAAAAACTTTGATGATGAATTTCAAATTGAGAGCAAAAAAGTCGACCTTCTAAAAGGTGTGTGTCGTTGTCGTCGTCGTCGTCGTCGTTGTCGACACCGTTAGAGATAAAGAAAGTTGTGTTTTGGGGTTCTTTAAACAAAGCTCCAAATTTCAAAAGCCAGTAACAGTTAAAAGCTCAACAATTAATGGCAAACTCTCAAAGCGATGGGTTATTTTTTTAAAACGGGTTAAAATTTAAATGATATAGACAAAAGTATGGATTCTGCTATTTTATCATTTTGAAATCACGTTTGTGTGCAAAAGTTCAATGAAATTTTCATCCTTTAAGATGATTGAAAGAAGTTTCTTATACTTATGTATATTAAATCCGAAATGGGCTTGATTGATTGGCTTCGGTTGAAAAAGTGTACTCTTATGAATACGAATCGGGAAAAAAAACACCCTAAAAAGGCCAAAAATTTCATTAAAATCAATGTAAAAGTGCCGTTCAATTGTTCAAATTAATGGAACTGGAAAATGTCCTTAAAATATTTGACTCATGACCAAAAAATCATTTCAAATAATATTTTCTGTATAGTTTATAATGTTTTCTTGCATTGAATTTTTATTTGTATTGAATAAGTAAAATCCCTCTCAATATAAAATATTTTTATTGAGTTTTAGGTTCATAGTTTTCATCCAGGTTTAAACTTTTTGAAGGCTCAAACTTTCAATATGATATTTTTGTTTTTATTAATTTTACATGAAAACTTTTGAAAAATTCAAATAAGTATATCAAAGGTATTTGATTGAGTTAAACCCGTTTGCTGCTACTGTTCTGATTAAAGTTTTCGTTCCGAAAAACAAAAAAAAATTGTATGAAAATGTGGACATTTTGAGAGGATATCGTGACGATAAACTTTAACCGGAACAGTAGCAAATGGGCCTTAAACTGGCATGAAGACTAAAAGAATATATTTCCAAAAATAAACTATCGAAGTTCGGAAACCGAGTTGAAGACTACGACCCGTCAAGTATTAAACAAAGACCTTAAAGACATTTTTCGGGCGAATTAGCTTGGAGGCTTTACTGGATTTTTACCCAGTGGTTTAAATGTGTTTTTCATCGTGTTTGAGCAGCTTTGTTCCGAGCCCTACAGATGGACATTCAGCAAAGAGATCCTTACAGATTCGATAAAAAGTTTATCAATAAAATAGTTTCATTTCGCTTTACGGAAAGCAATAACAGGTTCTGTTCTAAATTGCCGCAAATTCTCGTATTCATACAACTTAAAATGCAAGAAAATAATCAGCCCGATTCTAAATACTGTGGATTTAAAACAGAAATTCTCCCATTCTAACCACACTGGGAAGGCAATATAAAGTGAGCAAGAATTTCGAAGATTTTTAAGCAAAGGTCATCAACTTCTTCCTTTAATGGACGCTTAGAATAATCGCTTTTTATCGTACAAAAATGTTCAAAAAAAATTCCCCTGGAATACTCGTTTAGAATAGGGCTGAAACGCCTGCTTATAACAACAATAATTCACCAAGGTTTAATTATTTTCAAACATTTTTCCTTAACTATATTAATTTCTTTTAAAAATCAAAAGGAACCTTCACTTGAAAAGATTTTACTATCCAAGCGCTTAGCGAAGAATTCAGTCCTTCTCAAAATGTGTTCCATTTCGAATTTTTATGGATCTCAATTTTCAACTTAAACAAAACACACTGAAAATAATAATACCAAATAAAGAGAAATTTAATTAATGAAGTCTTTCAAGCAACGTTTTCAAGCAATAACAGAATTGAAGCAAATTCTTATGAGTCCTGCGAGATTAGTGAGAATGAATAAAGTTTTATAGACAATTTAAAAACTTAGCACATTCAATTTTGACTAATTAGAAGCTTCTAGTAAACAAAACGAGACTTTGACAAGGGAAAAAACTTTTCCACTGTGAACTTTGAAATATTTGAACAACTTGAAACGAAAGGTTGTGATTGAATTTATTTACTTTGGTTGTCGAACGTGAAAGGTTGACGGTTATTAATGGGTAAATTGAAATATTACTTTTCAAATTTGACGCGCTTTTAAGCTGGGATTTTTGTCTTTTTCGCTACTTCATCAATTATTTATTTAAATTGCAACGTGAACAAGGAAACGTCAAATGGCATTGCGCCTGTCGACAGAACAATAAGAATCCGAATTTTATTTGGCTAAATTCGAACTCTATCCTGTAATTAATATTGTCTATCCAATGACCACAACAGTAATATATTATGATTACGGCAACCGAAAATATTAGATTTTTAGAATTTCAAAAAAAAAATTAAAACACAGTTTTCTAATTCCCGTTTGTTTTTAATAGAAACGAACGAAAAATTGAAAATTTGGTTTTGATTTTTGTTTTGAAATTCTTTAAAATTTTCTTAATTTCCGTGGCCCTAGTTATGATTTAGATTACGATTACTTCGTGTTTTATTTATAAGAATCTTACCATTCTGTTTATCAATTTACGTTTGACAAAATAATAATCTTAAAAATAATTTAATTTTTAAATAGAAAAATATTCCTATCTCTACTATTAGTAGGGGAGCCCGAGATGCTAAATTTGCAGTTACTAAAGCGTCATGGAAACTTATTGGATTGTGAAGTTTACGTTCTTAAACAAAAAAAAAGTCTATGTAAAGTTTTCCATTTTAATGGGGATGAGAGCGTGTAAGAATGGTCAAAAATGTAAAAAAAAAAAAAAAAAAAAAAAAAAAAAATGGACACATTGCAATACTCGAGCGCGTCAGACATTGATACAGTAAGCGCGCTTTATGTCCCTGATAACCAATATGGATATATTAATGTGACGTTTAATTGGAGTGGGTTGGCCATAGAGGTGGAAAAAAAAGATAAAAAACAGTTACTCGAGCGTGTCAGGTATTCACAGTGAATGTTAAGTGGACTCTGAAAAGTGTCCTATTTCAATGACTGACGTTTTGGAGGTGCCCAAAGCTCAGGAATGATTTTTGAAAATGTAAAAAAAAAAATTGTAACCTTGAGATACTCGAGCGCGTCAGATTTTGATGCAGAGGGATCAACTTGGTGTCTTAGTCGCCCTGAATGATAACACTACTCGACAAATTTTTGCTTTTTTTATGCTCCAAGCACCAAACGCATGATTTCTATAGTAAAATTTTCCGCTGATTACGAAAATGGCGAAAAAAAATTTTTCTATCGGACAGTTTTTCCGTTATTTCAAATTTTAAAAAATTTTTTCTAGGGTTGCCGTTGTCTTGAAAATTAAAAATTTGAAAAAAATCTAAAATTTAAAATTTTTTTCATTACATTTTGCAATGTAGTGTTTTAACTATTTTACGTACTCAAATGTTTGTTACACCATTGTATGCGCTGAGGTAATGGCCTTACAGCGGTGCTTCGATTTTTATTGTCCGAAGAAATATGACGGTGTTATAGTGAAAAAACTAACGACATGTTGAAAAAAAAGCCGAAAAACGGTTTTTTTGAAATAACGGAAAAACTGTCCGATAGAAAATTTTTTTTTCGCCATTTTCGTAATCAGCGGAAAATTTTACTATAAAAATCGTATGTTTGGTACTTGGAGCATTTTGGTGTAGACTAGTGTAATCTGACAATTAAATGGAGGCGTTTTGCTAATCTGACAATTTAAGAGACCAAATTGTTCTTTCGTTTCATTTTATAATGAGATTATTTATTTATATGGAGAGAGAGAGAGAGAGAAAAGGAACCGAAAAGGATTCGCGATTCACAGTTTTTCAGTTTTAAAAGCTCTTTATTGACACGGAATGCTTATTTTTAATTTCACAAAAACATTTGAATACACTACAACCTGGCCAAAGCTATTGCGACTAAATGTGCCATTTTTTCCTACTTCGCCCCACGAAAAACGTCAGATTATACGTTTTTCGTGATCCTTAAAGGATTTCCTTCAAAATAAAACAAAGCCTAATCGCGCTCGAGTATTTAGAGTTGACGTTTTTATTTTGCAACTTCGGTACTCACCTATTTCCCTATGCCACGCTCAAATTGTCAGAGAATTGAAATATACACTTTTTAACATCTACTTAACTTACCTTCTCTTAATCTGACGCGCTCGAGTTTTTCAGAGGATCCATTTTTTTTTTACTAATCTGACGGACTGCCCTCAACGTACACCCCAATATTGAGCGCTCATATATGGTGGGGCCACATAACAGGGTGCAAGCTTTCTCGCCATATTATTTTCTGACACGCTCGAGTAACTGCAAAAATCCTCTCTTGGGCTCCCCTACTATATGATTTTTACATGGAAACCTCTATTATTAAAATGCAATTAAAACATTCCAAATGAAATCAAGTTCAAATTTAATCACAGCAGATAGTTTTCAAATTTAATTGATGTACGGATTAGAGCAACTCTCACGATTAGAGAGAAAACCACAAGTGATTTTAAGCAGTAAACGCTTCAGTGTAACTGACAAAATTCTACGAATCAAGCGAGTGCGAATCGTTGACGCAAAGCCTGCAGTTCGCTAACCGACAATTCTAAGGGAGCTCATGAGTTTACTCAATCATTTTTGAAAGGAATAGCAAGGTTCTTGAGAGGGTCAAACACGAATTCACACAACCCCAAAGTTCACGTTGCAAGGACTATAGATTTTAATGTTCTGAAAGACTTATTCAAGGAGTAAATTAAAAAAATGTGGATCGACCAAAAATCTCAAACTTCTCAGAAATGAAAAAAAAAAAATGCATAAATGCAAAAACTCCCGTTGGAGTCAAACTTCTCAGCAGCAATGACGAGGTCAATTTATCAAAAGAGAGTACTCTCGAGGTTACTCGAAATATGATTTGTCAAAACGTAGAGAGTTTTATATATGAGAATTGACTAGACCTTGAGTAAGTAGCAGCAAGTGATCTAGAAGTAGTGTAGTTAAAACATTAGACCAACTGATACATGTATATGGAACCATTGACCTCTTTATTGACCAGGAGGTCTACTCGTGGCGCAGTTAAATGTGGGCGTGGTTATATTTCTCAATGACAGCTCAATGCTATAAAAAATCGTTTAGTGTATTTGGTTGGCAAATTAAAAATGAGTAGCTTTGGTATTTTTATGACTAGTCGACGAGTGATTGGAGAGAAGTTGGAATTACTGCCGGATAGAACAAAAAAATCAACAACCCTTTATTAACCCATGTTATTTATTGATATAGAGGACTAAAATTCATCGAATAACAGAATCAACCTCAATCACTTTAATTCGATCTCTTAGTTTATAAATTCAAAATTTCCTTTCACACAATTTTAGTACCCATTGAAATCCTGAAGGAACAACCGAAAAAGACTGAAATTAAAATGCTGAACACACTGATTTTCCTTGTGGGATTCTTCGCTGCCGGAAATGCCTTGGAATTGAGCAAGCTCTCAGCTCTTGGAGAGAGTGTGTTACAACCACGTTTCAATAATATATCTGAGCCTGAAAGCTACGACAGCCAAATACCCGTACGTTATGATGAAGCTCAGTTGTGGAGGATTTACAACACGTCCCATCTCACGACCAGCAATGCAATTCCAATTTCAGAGATTCTTGAAGAAAAATTCGGTGAGTAATGAAGCGTAGAATGGAAAAATAAATAATAACGAAAAAAAAAAAAAAAACGATATAACGATATGAATTTCAGGCGGCATCGTTTGGAAGGAGAATTCGAAATTCCTTGATATTTCATTCAGTAAGGAGCATTTGAAGGATGCGAAAAGTTTTCTCTCAGCGAATAATATAAAGAGGAAGGTACTTAGTCGAAATCTACAGGAAATAATTGAATCTGCTGAGCTACAAGGTGTGCTGGCCTACCAAACTAAATCGAATTCAAGGACAGGTAACTCAAAAGAGACAAACGATTGAACAAAAGAAGAAGAAGAAAAACATTCTCTAAAATTAAACATTATTAACTACAACAGCTAGAGCAACTCAAAGTGGCATGGATTGGAAGGATTATCATGATATCGAGGTTATCTATGCATTTATGCGCGAGATTCGAGCCAAATTCCCAAAGATATGTCGCCTTTACTCGATTGGGAAGACTTCAGAGGGCCGTGATTTGAAAGTGCTGAGGTAGGTTTAACCACGATTTCCTCCAATTGCGTCCACATAAAAGAGTAGACGGTGCTGAATCAATAAATATTTCATAGATGTTGGTTTCGCTGCATTAAAATGCTGCCAAACATGAAAAAATTGGTTTAGAAATTTTTGAATTGTGCCCGTTTTGTGATCAGTTTGCGATGTATGTAATTTCTTCGTTAATCATTTGGAACATGTGGCCAAATATTGCATAAGTTCATTTAATCGGTTCACATCGCATGACTCGAAGCATTTCCTATTAAATTCATCTGTGTGCACACACAGGTTTTTAATTATTTAGGTTCGTTTATCGCTCACGATTTGATTGCAGGGTTAATATTAAGTACTTAAATTTGATTATTTTTAATTGAATTAATTTTCTTTTAATTGATTTACACTATTTGTTTTTTTTGTGAAATTTTGACATCGTATGGCGGCTGGTGTTTTAAAATTTTGTTCGGCTCAGAACCCTGGTTTTTATAACGAATGCAATTTCTTTCCTTTTGTTTTTTTTAGAATATCAGAAAATCCGCGCGAGTACAAGAAAATATGGATTGACGGCGGCATCCATGCACGTGAATGGATTAGCCCGGCGACAGTGACTTACATTCTGTACCGTCTGATGTTGGACTGGGAGAATCAACCGGCTTCGATAAGAGAAAAAACGTGGTACATAATGCCCGTTATGAATCCCGATGGCTACGTTTACTCTCGCAAAGTAAATCGCATGTGGCGTAAGAATCGTTCGCAGAGCGCACGTTCACAGTGCGTAGGTGTCGACTTGAATCGAAACTTTAACATTGGCTGGCGTGGTCCGGGCTCATCGACGAATCCTTGCAGCGACACCTATCGCGGAAAGTCGCCGGGCTCGGAAGCGGAAGCCATTGCGGTCACACAGTTTCTAAAAAAGCGAAAACAAAACCTACAGGCCTACTTAACATTCCACAGCTACGGACAAATGATCGTCTATCCGTACGCATACAAAGCAGCCACCGTAAGTGACTCAGCGGACCTGCAACGCGTTGCCAGCAAAGCCGCACAGCTCATTAAATCGCAAACGCAAGAGACATATCAAACGGGCGTAACATATACATTGTTAGGCATTGCCGGTGGTGGCTCGGACGACTGGTCTCGTGCTGCATTGGGCACGAAATATGTCTATACAATCGAGTTGCGTGATCGTGGCAATTATGGCTTCCTACTACCACCTGCACAAATATTGGGCACTGCCTCAGAAGGTCTTATAGTTGTCGAGACAGTTGCACAGGCAATACAATAATATTGATAAATGTATGCGAAGAGTTATTCGTGTAACTATATAAGCTTTAATGATAACACATACATAAATATGATAAAAACAAACAAAAACAAAAACGAAAAGTGAACCTAGCACTAATTTTACATTATATTATAAAAATTATTTATATACAAATAGAGACAGCTTGTTTTATTCGACTTACCGTATCGGTGCCTTCATCGGTATCATCGTCGTCGTTGAGTTGCACTTCAATTGTTGTATCGTTATCGTTAGCCGTAATTGTTAAGTTTTGCATATCATTAGGCGTTGATTCCTCTGAAATCACCGACTCAGTAGGCAAGTTATCGACGAATGCAGCGAATGGGCCAGCGGCATCTCTTAATGGTGTGTGTGGTGTTTGTATAGGAGTTAGTGCAGGATTAGGATTAGGAGTGGAACATTCTTTTGCAGAGCGCTTCCCCACGCTTGTTATTGGACGTACATTCTCAATGCTTTTCGTATATTTCGAATTCATTTTCGTTTGTATTGTCTGTTGCACCTTAATTTTGGATTTCTTACTCGAAACACAATGATTTCCTTTAACTTCATCATCGCCTCCATTACTTCCATTCATTCGTAGCAAGGACTCTGCTTCGCGTATCAATTCATCAACACTTCGTCCATCGACATCTCCAGCGATTCGGCTAACTTCTTGAAAAATGCTATCGGCATCACATTCCTGCTCTTTCGATAAAAATTCCATTATGGAGCTGGAGCTGATTAAATCATCATATTCATTATGAATTGAAGAAGTGATGACTTCCTTATTGTTATTGTTGTTGCTATTCTTCATTATCTTGGACATAATAGCTTGTCATGAAAATCACTATATGCACACTCACTAACAACTAAATCCAATTGGAAAATTCGCCAATTTAATTGAAACGATTTTACGGATAATTTGAGCACTTTTCTTAAAATTTGCGTTTAAATTTAGTCGCACCCGAACATCACAAACAAACACGCCTTCCTTCAATACTCCACTAAGCGCAATTAATTCATTTGTATTTCAAAGTTTTGTCCTGAGAGAACTAAACACTATACGAAGTTCTCTTTTGGTGCTTTTCGCGGCAATGCAGAAAAAATATCGATAATGTCCATATCGATAGTTACGCTGTTGTAGTTTGTTAGTGGGCTTTTACACAGAACGTACGATTTGTGTTTTCTCACATTTTATGTTGAAAAATAGGTTTTGACAGTGAAGGCTTTCACTTCCTTCCCGCTTTTATGTCACGTTTGTAGAAAATTTAATATTACAAATAATACATACAGATATTAGGTCTGTTCCCGTACTGCACGAAATAGGCTTGGCCAAAAAATGTCGATAATATCGAAATATCGCACGATATTTGTGCTCAATACTTTATTTTTTGTCAAGAGACGCACGGAGAAGAAAGAAAAATGCTTCCATATCACATCCCCAATCTTCCCTTATTAAAAAAGTATGTTTTTTTAAGTACTGGTGGAGTTGGAATTAATAAAACCCTAGAGTTTAACTATACGCGTTTCCTACAGGGTATGTACTGCAGATATATCGATATTTTTCAAATAATATTTTGTCGATATTCTATATAGTTTTGAAATATCGAAATATCAAATGTCGATATATTTTTTTTATTCTCGAAACCCCTAGCACGAAACTGCCCAAAACTGCCCAATTTTTGAAAACCGTATGAACAGATCTATTCAATACAATCGCATTTGCTAATTGTCGATAAGTACTTTGCCTCCTAACTCGAGAGTCAGACACACGAACATGTTTCGGAACAATTCCATTTGATTGCATGAGAAAGAAAGAGAAGCGCAGAACATTTAACAACCGTCTTTTTGCTTGGCTCATCTTTCTCTACTTACTTAATTGTTTCAGAGCATTTGTTCGTGTGTCTGACTCTCGACTACATATAATACGCTATTTACACGTTAAGACATTTCGATATTTTTTTTTTTTTTTTTTACTATTCGTTTAATGGCAGGGACACTATACGGTCCACATAGGCCAGGATAGGATGCGCGAGTATTAATAGGTTGAGTTTATTGATTTTCGTAAGATCAAGGGTAGAGTCGCTCGCTTGTCTTGTCGCATAATATGAACGACTTACCTTCGAAAATTTGTTTTATTATCGAAAAAAAAATTATTAAAATAAAAAAATTATCGAAATGTCTGAACGTGTAAATGGCCTCTAGTGAATCGATTAAGAAATAATAAATCGTTAATGTCAGCTGTCATTGCATTCCCGAAAACAAGTATTACAAGTAACTTGCCCGAAAATATTTGTATTTGTACATAAAAACAACATATGATGCGCACCATGAATGACGGAACACAAAGCAATTCAAGTTCTTCAGCCAGAGGCAATGGAAACCTTTCGAATCAAATAAGTCAATCTAAAAATATACGCACCAGCCTCCAAGGAATATCGCAAATTCTTAACACGGGCTTGACACCAGAAACTCTTGAAATTTGCTGTAATCTAATAGAAGCTGGAATTCATCCAATAGCTCTCGCTGAGGTTATAAACAAACTTCGGAAGAATTTGTAAACAAATGTAGCGGTGATCAACAGCATCAGAAAGAAATGGAATTCTAAGTTATTATTTTCTTTATTCATACCTAATAAATTTAATTTTAAGAAACGTATTTTTCTTGAAATTTACTTGACAGTTTTTAGAAATCAGACTATCAGACCGATTCTGAATGGGTATTCCTCCGGCTCTTTGCTCTAGAAACTTTTGCGTCGCTGTAAAAGGTGCTGAAGAATATTCAAAATATTAGGTTCCATTTTATTCCCTTCCCAATGTTTAGAATGAGAGAATTTTTACAAAAAATTTCGAATTCATTGATACCGTATTCCCCTGATATAAGCATTTCCCGCTTATATGCACGCGAATTTTCACACAAGTAGCCCCGCTTATAAGCACTATTTTTCGTGCATTTCTCACGGTGCTTATATCCGGAGATTACTGTATTGCGATCGCGGTACATAAGGAAGTCATATAAGTTAAAAAATATAAGACATTTTTTTAAAATAGCATACCTCTGGAACTGGGAGGGATAGACCCGTTTGTGCATCTGTGTTTTCATTAGATGAGCTATAAGCCAGTTTAAGGTCATCCAATCTTTACAGGACACCTCGTATGTATATCCGGGGTTTTGGTATATTGGAGAATTCAAACATATCGTAACACATGGGTTTGACTAGGCAAACCTAGGATTGGCGGAGCTTCGGGGTTTGACTATAACAGATATATAAAGCTCAATCTTATCCCAGTTCAAAGGCGTCTATTATAGTCATTTGAGATCGCTTACAGCTTTTATTAAGTATTTTGCTTGAAAAGCTTGGTCTAAATTAAAATAATAGAAAATAAACGCGCAAATAGTAAATATAATGAAAGATAATCTCTCAATTTGGTGAAAACTTGTTAATGCGGATTCGAATACCAACAGATTAAATGGAAATGGAGAATTTTAAGAATAAATATAACGCATTAACTATTGAAACGAGAGGATACGTTTGTGGTATGAATCCAAGTTGCTTTGGAATTACCCAAATGTTCTTATTTTACAATAATTTTCCAATAATTTTTTGGTTTTAAATTAAACCACAAACATTTTAAAGATTTTTCTCCGAATTAACAACATCAAGTTTGAGTTAACGCCGTCTTCAATGCAGCCTGTGAGATAAGATAGTGCTCCTCGCAGATAAGATAGTCTACGAAACAGTTTTGGAGATAAGGTACTGACGAATCAGGATTACGCAGCACGTGAAAATCGATACACTATCAGTTCCCAGAAACTTCAAGTTACAAACTTCCGATTTTGGTTTTTTTGGGCAAAAAATGATTGGTTTTTTTGCTTGTTCTGAGAAGCTATCGGTTTATCTTTATCGTACGCTTGATTACACTAGTTTACAAAAACAATTGGTAGCTTGCTAAATAACTCAAACCCTGTTTGTTTTACAAAAATTAAATACATACTATCAAAAAGAACAAGACCTACCCTTTACATTGGAATATTTCTTGTTTCAATAGATGCCTTAGTTTTTGAACTATATTTTCCAACTTTAGTTGTCTATAATTGTAATTTTTGTACAAACAAACAAACAGTTCGTGAGTTGTTTAGCACGAAATGAAAATGTGACCAAAAAACTCGTTTTTTGCCTATATCTCAAAAACTATTCGTTGGGAAAATAAATGGATGCCATTTTCGTAATCAGCAACCTTTATTTAGTTAAAAAATGTGTTTAAGCGGTACCCAAAGAAAAATGCCGAAAAATTGTAAGGTAGTGTTATATGATATGATTCCGAGAAACGTTCTAATCAAATTTGTTCCCCTTTGATTCCATTCGCTGATTGAAATGGAAAATTCACTACCATTGCATATTGAGTTGAAAAAAATACCTATTAATTTTTATGCAATTCATTGTCACAGTATTGAATTGAACAGAAATGGTTTATTAAAGTAATTTATTAAGTGTCAATTAATTCATATCTATTCCTAAATTGAACTATGGAATAATTTCTGTTTTTTTTTGTGTTTTTTTTTTGTTTTACAATAGGAGACAGGTTTCCAAGAATGATGAGACTTGCAGCAACGTCACTCAATTGGAATAATATGATAGATAGTATTTCAGAATTTTTAAAGTTGCTCAGAAAAATTCAGATGTAAATTTATTTAAATACTTCATTTTTTATACCTTTTCCGAAGGAAAGGGTATATTAAGTTTGGCACGGTGTATGTAACATACCAAAGGAGTCGCGGTAGATATAGACATATATATATATTCTTGATCAGGGTGACAAGAGGAATCGATCTAGCCATGTCTGTCTGTCTGTCTGTCTGTCTGTCTGTCTGTCTGTCGGTCACACTTTAGTTTTTCGCAATTTACTCCTAAGCCATGAAAGATATCATATTGAAATTTGGCATGGACTTCAACCAGGTAAATGTCCGAAAAACTGCATACAAATTTTTTTCGTAGTCCCTTCTTGGGTCGTGGGAAGTGGTTCAGAAGTTTCAAAAATCACGATTTTTAACGTTTTTCCTGGATAACTTTTTTACTATACATCCCAGCTTATTGAAATTTGGTGTGTGTATAGCTACTATGTAGACTTAAGCTTTCGCTGAAAAAAAATTGCGACATCGCTATAACTATGGTCATCATTCTACACATTAGAAAAAAACACTCTTTCTCTTATTCTCATATCTGAATACAAAAATTATTTTTTTGCTTCTTCTGATTGTGTATTTTGCCGCCAAATAAAGTCGTCCATTATGGATAAATTTTGAACATGACCACATTTCGCGAAATTCGCAAAAATTGATTTTCACTATTTTGAATTGAGGTTTTCGCAGCTAGACAAAATGTCCTCTAAGGGTTAAAATTTGATCAAGACCACCATCCGCGAAATTTTTTTGCTTAATAATAATCTCGAGTTTTAGGACCTAAATCGAAGTACAGATAAGGTATAAATAGATATCCAAGCTAGAACAACGAAAACGGCAGGAATTTTCGTTAAGGTAATGTTTTAACATATTTTAGGCTGAGGAAAAGGTATGTGTGCAATCGGCTTTGCCGATGTAAACTTCTTTACTTGTTTTTTATTAAAAACTAGTTTCGCAAGCAAATTGTATAATTTCCGCATTATGTAATATTAACAAGTGCAATATTCAGCAAGAAAAAAGTTAACATTTATTGACACCATCCCATTAATTATTCTCATCTCATATACATTCGTATATATAGAACTTTATAAGTATGAGAAAAATGATCTACATTGGTTGACATATTTTAATTATCGATTTTATATGTATATTCATCACATTTGCATAATATTTTTATATAATAAGGCAATACATTTTAGACAGAAATGTTAAGTATTACTGCAACTAGCGCTTCCAGCAAAGAAGTTGTATTTAAAATTGGACCAAAGTCAGGTGTATATTCAATTGAATTCGAAGGCGTGGAGCAATAAGTGTATCTTATTAAAACCCCAAAAATGAGACAATGACGGTGGAAGAGAGCTAGATTTTATATTTGACCATACAGTCAAAAACAATTAGAGTTCTACTCGGAATCATGGGCCACCAAATTTCCGTCACATCCATAAAATATTTCTATTCAAAACGAAACGACTTAGAGGCGAATCATTTTTGTTATTGACTCAATTAAAAATTATTTACAATACACATGGAGTTTTTTAGTTTGTATATTTTGAAATATTTTTTTTTTTTAATTATGCTTTAACGATCTTTGTTGCATAATTTTGAAAAAAGTTTTGACAATATAGGGATTCATGCAGCTTTCAAAACGCCTTCGTAACATTTCTCATCGGATATTTTCATATAAATTTCGACAGTTCCATAACAAATTTCTCTTTTCGTAAAGTTTGCGAAGCTGAATGAATCCCAATATTATTTCAAAAAAAAAAAAAAACTCATTGATTTTAAAATTTAAAGAAAACTTTTCCTAGCAAGGACAAAATTTGACCTAAATATGTAAAAATCGATTTGTGTTGGTCAAAAATACGTCATTTCAATTTTCTTTTTAACATCTAACTTTGGCAAAACACTGCAAAATTGTTTCACAATTACATTAAAGTTAGACAGAATTAATTAACGTATATTCTAAGCTTAGCATTTTGGCTGCTTTAGAAAGCAGTACTTATGACAAAAAATAACTAAAAATAAATGTATACTAGAATTCTTCATAAAAACTTGTTCAACAACATGCAGGTTAATTAAAAAAGAAATAACAATGAATACAAGTCCAAATATAGTCAAGAAATGAAAAATAAATAAAAATAATTCATAAAAAAAGCAGATTTATATATAAAATTGTTTGTCTATGGTAAAATTTATTTTAATCACTGTGGCTGTGTCGTCTTTTTACTGCACTAAAAACATTGCTCATACCAGCAACGCCAGAAACACCACGTAATCCGGAATTTTTGAAATATATTAAAAGATACTTTTGCCCTTCACTCAATTTAATGTCGTCCGAAAATTCTAAGCGTATTTTTTCGGCATTTGGCAACTTTTCTCTCAACAGACGTTCCTTTTTGTCTTTCTTCTGGTGTTTCGATCGTGACTTGGGTGGTGGGGCATCAAAATATGAGTCAACTGGAGAATCGCGCGGTGTCGATGGCGATTCAGATGTATCGACATACTCGTAGGCTTCGTAATCGTTTAGGCCTGAATAATCGACATGGAATAGACCAATCCAGTCATGCGCGCCTTCTTCGAATTCGATTGGTTCCATGTATTCTACCATAACTTCTTCATCGATTGGCCAGTTCTCTATTTCACGGAACTTAACGCATGTATGACGATGGTTCGGATACAATTTTATTGTAAACTCGCTCGTGACTGGTTTGTGATCGCTAATGGAATAACCAGGGTGCGATTTATAAGAGCATTGTTCAATAGCCAAAGGCATATTAGGTTGTTGGTTGAGTGGCTGCACCGCATACAATATTCGATCAGTCCACGCAGGTCTCCTTTTCAAATCATACTCAGAAGTTCCCTCTTTAAATTTAAATGTTGGCGGGAAGCCCGGAGGACGCTCGTGTAGCAATTGGAAAGCCTCTTTTGTATTCACACGAACATGATTTAACTGATCCCGTTGTAATAAAGCCTCTAATCTGTCTTGTTTGATAGCTTCGAGGACTTCGGCAGGACTATCGTGCCCATCAATACGGAAATTTAAGTCACCAAACCAAAAAACATAATCATGATCATGGATTTCACGAAAACGCGCCACATGGTAATGATGATTCTCTATTATTTGCTTA
This sequence comes from Chlorops oryzae, assembly GCA_020466095.1. NCBI lineage: Eukaryota > Metazoa > Arthropoda > Insecta > Diptera > Chloropidae > Chlorops > Chlorops oryzae. Next base: position 33,357,720 of record CM035808.1, read on the forward strand.
TAATCCTCAATACGGCCATCCAAATGCTGATCGTGCGCAGCCAAATGTGCCGAAACAAATGTTAGTCCACAGCCATATAAATTAAAGCGTATGCTAACAGCACCTTTATTACCCCATAATCCTCCAAGCCCAGTTCTTGTAAACTCCGCTTCAATGTCATAAATAAATGGAATGTGTTCCCGCTTCACGAATATACTAATGACCAATCCCTGCATCTGCTCTGTCTTGGCCAAAACATATTGGAACTCCGCCAACAGCACTCTTACAGTGCAAGTCCACGCATCCTCTTTGGTCAGTAGTCCGAGCATTTGTTCTTGGGGACGTGTGTTGATTTCTTGCAATCCAATCGCGTATATATCTGGCAAATGTTGCACGTCTACGGACGTATTTAGGCCAAGTAAATTGCGTAGAGATATATTATCGGGGAAGCTAGTTCCAACGTTCCACGTTACTACATATACTTTGTATGTTTCCAGCTTGTCTTTCGATGAAACTGAATCACTACTATCACTGCATTTCGCATTGGAACTCATTTTTACACTAGGATTCACTTAATAATTTTGAATTTTCGACAAGTTTCTGGGTGGGTCTGACTAGTTAGCAACTAACACTTCGCCAGACTGAACTTTCCCGGATGAAGTAAGCTCCCTTATATATGGTTGATCGAATGTGCAATTGTCATAAATTGTTAAAGCTATATCTCCATTGATGCGAAACGCTGCGTTAAAGCGCATAAAAGGCAGTTTCCACTACAGCCGCATTTAGCATTTTTCAGCATTTTAACCAGGGACCTGACTTTTATAAGTATTTTCGAAAAAAGTCTTAACCTAATAATTATTTTGTGACTAAAATAATTAAAATATTTCATAAATATTATCAAAAATTTTTATATTTTTAAATTTCCATATAACTGTTATAATTGAGAAAAAATTTTATTAATTGAAAAATAAGTTTTATATTTGAGAAATATTTTTTACGTCTTTTCAAAACTTTTATAGGGGGAAAATTTTTTTCTTGTTGCCTTAGAAATTTTATGTTTGAAGAAAAATAGTTTACGTCGTCAGCAAATTAGATAAGGGAATTATTATGCCCTATTATTACCGCCAATCGATTTCCATTCTATTATTCACTTACGACGAATCGACGTCGTACAGACGTAATTATGCTCAAATAGGTTAGGTCAACGAAATATTCTGACCTAAAATGGGTAAGAAATTACTAATTTTCAACCTATTTTGCTAGTTGGGATATTCATGCATTGTCATCCAAACCAAACATATGTGCAAAGTTTCAGATCAATCAGAAATCGGGAGCTAAGTCAAATTTAAGTTGTAAGATTCCTTTACAAAGTTTGTTAGTTTATTACAAGTGAAGCGAATAAAAATTGAACAATAATAATTTTCAAAGACGTAAAAACTTCTCATGAAAAATAAAGGTTATAAAGAAACGTAAAAACCAAAAATTGGAAAGAAAAAGTTATGAAAAGACTTATTGAATTTTTTGAATTTGTAAAAGTTATACAAAGAATTTAAAAATTTTTCTTTGAAATAAAGGCAACTTTTTTAAAATCTGAAATTTCAATAATTATTATTTCGGGTCCCTGATTTTAACAAAATGCTTAAAAATGCTACTTTGAATTTCATGTAATTGTTGTTGGTTTTTCTACAGAATTTTTCAGCATTTGGAGGAAATGCGATAAAAATGCCAAGCGTTGTCTAGTTTTCATTGATATTTCCTTCCAATTTTTAAAATTTCAAAGCCTGCTACACAGAATTTAACCCGGTAGCGCCTAGCGATGCCATATGGCATCACTAAAAAAGTTCGTATTTTGTCATCAAAACTTCAAAACCGGTTCATATTTTATTTTATTTTTAATATTTATTTTTTTCAATTCAGGCGCTACCGGGTTAAATATTTTACAGAAAAAAAATCAAAATTTTTAGAAAACGCCAAATGCATTTTAGTAGAAATATCCCCTTAGGGGCTCGCTCCAGCTCTGTCAGAAACGAAACAGAAATGAAAAACTTCATATAAAAAAACACTTCAGAAAATTTCTGATTCATTTCTGAAGCGTTTTTTTATATGAAGTTTTTCATTTCTGACAGAACTGGAGCGAGCCCCTTAATCGAGAGTCAGCACACAAAAAAAGTTTTGAAACAATTAAGTAAGTGGAGGAAGACGTGCGAATAAAAGAGACGTTTATTTGTTAAATGTTCCGGAACAATCTGCGCTTCTCTTTCTCTCTCTCTCTCTCTCTCTCTCTCTCTCTCTCTCTCTCTCTCATGCATTTAAATGGGAAGTTTCCAAATATTTTTCATACGTCTGATTCTCGAATAACTAATAAAATTTATTGAGTGTAAACAATACAGGGTTCGACTTGTTGGCACTACATTTTATAGCATATTTCAATTTTTTTTTTGTGGTATTAATTAAACACATTTCATTTAGGGAAATATTATATTCATAATGGGCAAATTCAAATTATGCAAATACCTGGAATTTTTAAAGAAAACATCGCAATGATATGATATTTTTTCAGTTTGCTGTTGGCAGCCATCGTAAGAAAATTTTTTCAAGGAGATAGTAAGATATCATAATGTTTAATTTTTATTAAATTCGCATTCACGCGTCGTGCTATTGTGACCACAGATTTAAGACGCACTGCAAACATGTATTAAGGTGCAGCTACTGAGCACATAGCACAGCATAGCATACGAAATCAGGAATGGTATTATCGGGCATGTGCAGAAATCGAATACGACAGAAAACGTTCGATTTCGGTTAAATTTTCATACAAATGTCGAACGTTTTCTGTCGTATTCGATTTCTGTCACATGCCCGTATGTAATTAATAATTACAACACAGAATTTGGTAAAATTATAATTCCATTCAACATTGTCGAACTATTGATTTTTTCGGATTATATATATTCCCGGGGGAGGGAACTTAGACTTAGGGCACTTTTACGGAAGCTCATCACTTTATTTCTTTTATTGACGCTGAGCAAAGTTTTTAGGGAAAACTATCAGGGAAAGCGCATTCAGTATCTATGGAGTACTGTAAGACCGTAAGTTAAGTACAAAAGCACTTGCTTCAGATCGATACTCACCCTATATGAGTTTGATAGTCATTCTATGTGACAAAATTTTCATGATCACAACTAATGAAAATTATCCGATAAATTTGTCAGATTCCATCATGGACATAAAACTCTATATCTTATACTCTAAGTACAAAACAATGAATAAATTGGGCTAAGAAAAGGCTCAAAAATATAATTTTTTTCGGACTAATGAAAAAAGCCGAATATTTTTTGCTAGACTAGTTTTTGCCTGTACCGGATTTCCGGGGGTTCACTGTAACCGCTTTTAAGTTTTAATACTATTATGTGTGATGCTGTGCTATGCTATGCTATGCGTTCAATAACTTCGGATTTATATTCTTGTTTACAGGCGCATATCAGCTGTTCCAAACGAAAGAAGCATAAACTTGATCAACTTTTGCTTGTTAATTACATTAATATATTATATGGATTTTAAAAAATGAATTAAGTATCAATATATTTGTAAGATAAAAGCGAATTAAGACTTTAATTAACTCAATGAAAGGTATTTTTCGGTAGTCACTCACCTATAGACATCGGAATCCATTCGAAACTTTAAATAAACAAATATGCAGGCATCAAAGATCATCGTTTTACATCCAGGATCGCAAAATTTACGCATTGGACTTGCTTCAGATCTGAATCCTTTAACAATCTTGCATGCTGTGGCCCGAAAACGGAAAAATATGAATGATTCCAAAAGTTATCATGATTCGTATATATGTACGGCGCAAACAGAATCTTTAAATGAATTTGAAAAACATAGACTGCAGGTATCGCATTTAATTCAAACTCATCCAAACCAGCTACAATCGCAAGGGAATTCGAAGCGTCTTCGAGTAGCAACGCCGCCACAACAAATTGCAACATTTAATAGACGAAGTGTTCCAGAAAAACTAAGCGAATATGATGATGAACAAGAAACTGTAGACGATGAAGAGCCATTAAAGGAAACCCTCTTTGATAAAGATATATTGAACTTGGAGGCATCAATTGTCGCCAATTATAATGTACACTTCCCGATGAAACGTGGAGAGTTCAATTTACATAGAGATATTGGTGGGTCGTTATCGTCTGTTCTATCAGATATGGAGGCGATTTGGCTTTATGGTCTTGATTGTTTAGGAATTGCATCGAAATCATTGCCAGAATATACAGTGGTTCTGGTCATACCCGACATATATAATCGTAGCCATTTGCGCGAGCTAGTCATCCTTTTGCTTTTGCGCTTGAGATTTCACGCTTGTTTCTTGCTGCAAGATCATGTTGCAGCTACTTTTGGCGCTGGCTTAGGCTATGGCTGTGTGGTGGACATTGGTGATCAAAAATGTTCAGTTGCTTGTGTTGAAGATGGAATTTCGCAGCCCGATACACGTGTTCGATTGTCGTATGGTGGTGGAGACATAACACAAATCTTTTATACACTTTTGAAGAAATGTAGTTTTCCCTACCAAGATTGCGATACGCAAAACGACTATAGCGATGCTTCTTTGTTGATCCGATTGAAAGAACGATTTTGTCATTTAAATTTGGAGCAATGTGGTGCACAGGAACGTACGTTTGAGGTAAGAGAAGAAGTTTTGCATCAGTCGAATGAGAACCGAAATTGAGTGATTTCTTTTTGTATTGAAGGTGCATAAGAAAGGAACACATTTACGCTACACCATTCAAATGGGAGATGAATGTATTGTAGCCCCGTTGGCATTTTTTTATACTGAACTACTTAATATAACTGGCAAATGTAAAAAGGTCTGCACACAACTTCCGTGCAGCCAACATACCGACCACGAAGACTGCTTTGATTCGGAGTTCGTACGAGAGACAGGACGACGGAATGGTCGTGATCAAATTCTTGAGGGTGCCATGCCCATAACTGGAGAAACGCCGGAAGTCGATGATGTTGCAGTTGAGGCGGATGAAATCGTTAACGTAACGAAAGACGCTGATTCCGTTGCGACAAAAGATCGAGAGGAGTTTCTTTACAGTTTGCCAAACGGGCAGATATTCCCCTTGGATCAAGCAATCATAAGAAGCATAGAGCGCTGCAGTACGGAAGAAATAAAACGAAAAATGTACAGTTGTATTTTACTAGTTGGTGGTAGTTCGAAATTTTCTGGCCTAAGTAAATGGTTGGAGCAACAAATTCTTTTCCATTTGCAAAGAAGTTATAATCGCGTTAATGAGTCACCAAATATCGAAGTGAATGTATTTATGAAAAAAGACATGGATGCCTCTACAATTGCATGGAAAGGAGCTGCAATAATGTCTTGTTTGGAAAGCGCACCAGAACTGTGGATAAACGGACCGGATTGGGAAAAACATGGAATACGTGTTCTGCGCGAAAAGGCACCTTTTATATGGTAGACTGTTGTAAAAACGATTAAAAAAATGTACGTTACACTGAAAAAAGTATTTTTTTTATTCAGAGATGTTTTGGAATTTGGCGATGGATATATGTGGGGGGGTTTTGATGTGAAAGCGCATGGTGATATATTAGGGTCTGCTGCACTTTTTTAGTTATCGTGGAGGAATTTATTCCCAAAAAAAATCAGTGTTGCATGACTTTTGGATAGAAACAGAGTGTTCGTACAAAATGTGTATGCCATTGTTTGCTTTCAACTTAATGGGGAATATACCGAATATGAAACGAATTTTAATCATGAGAACTGTATAACACCATTCTTCTCATAAAAGATTCGAACACAATCAAATCTGAAGTTTTAAGTTTCTTCGATTTTTGTTTTGGAATCTTCAATTGCTTCATATACAAAACCTTCCAGATAAATAAGTATTTTTCTAATTCTTAATCTAAATTTTCATTAAATGAATAAATTTGCACCAACCGTTTCCTCAGTCCTCAGTTGAAAATTGCACACTTTTCACAAACTGGAAGATCCGCAGTTCCGCAGCCACTATAAAATATAACAAGACGAACATTATTATAGACCAATATGAATATGAATGACAGTGTACTCACAAAAGTCCAACACAAGCGCGACACAAAAACTGTCCACACTCGGAACAGGAAAATCCACAGTTTTCGCAAAGATCGAATGTACAAGATAAACAGCGCTCCTGTACAAAGGATTCACGACCTGCACAGCATTTCGCCTTACGTCGATCTACAGCGAGCTCATGAGGAAACTGACGAAAACCAATACGTCCATCACCGTACAGAATGATTTGATTTGCCAGTTGTTGGGACCTGCTCGTTTTTTCCTTGTTCTTGTCAAGCTGTCGAGCTCCATCGAATAATTTCCGCACCGTCTTGGCTAAGGATATATGGAAAAAAGACCAATAAAGTGATTTATTTTACGCAAGCGAATGAGAATTTATTTTATTTGTTTACTTAGTTACAAAAATATCAAGTATCAAAGTATGAATCTTAAAAAAAAAAAATATTGTATGCAAAAATCTATTGTTTCACGCACTCCACGTCTAAGGAGTTCCTTTTCATTGTTAACGGTTCTTATTTGGAGACTACATACCTTGTATTTCTTGCATTTTATTAATATCATTTTGATCAATAATTCGTTGATTTACGTGCACTTTGCATTGTAAGGCCGAATATGGCGATTCATCGGAACGTAAACGTTTCCTAGCGAGCGTAGCCATGTTTTCTCCTTTGGATCGAATTTTTTCAAACTTCTTAAAATATATTTAATAATTAAATTCTAATGTTTATTCCAAAGCCGAAACTACATTAGGGGTATTCAAGTAATAGCGCAAAACTCATAGCTTTGCACCCTCATAAACTAACTAGTGGTATTCAAGCAACAGTGCAAATCGCAGTGTGCAATATTTGCACTGCTTTTTTTGTACGCAATTTGACAAGTGCAAATATTGCACACTGCGATTTGCACTGTTGCTTGAATACCACTAATATCAAATTTTGTATGAAAATAATTTTACGCGCTCTGCACTACGATTAGATAACGCAAAGCGAGCGTATAAACTCGTTGACTCGTTGTTTTGAGGTTTTTTAAAGATATTAAATTGAAAATTTATTTAAAAACTTTTTTTACTTGCTCAATTTTGGCATTGTTTGGATTTTCCTCAAATTTCAGTATTGATCATCTGTTTTTCACAACTTTGCACGCAAGCTGCTTATGAGGCCTTCTACACTAGGCAATTTTAGTTGCGCAACTCGCGAGTTTGTAGGAAACACGCGGTACGGGGAAGGTTAGGGGGAAATTGCTGTCGCGAGTTGCTCGTACAGGCAATTTTGTGTGATACGCTTTGTGCATCTTTTTCTTACTTTCAAACGTGAAAATGCCATCTCTTTCTTACATTCAAACGTGTAAGTGGCGTCGGGGTTGTTTTTGACGATCGGCAACTCGAGTTGCTGACCCAATGTAGACAAAAAAGCAACTCCAAAAGAGAATTCGATATGAGTTGCGCAACTAAAATTGCCTAGTGTAGAAGGCCTCTATGAGGTGCGCCTCATGCAACATGTGAGATAAAAGTATTGAACTATCAGTTTCGCATGCTTTGCGCTATTACATGAATACCACTATTGTCGCATTGACGTGCGGGCGTGCGTTACGATTTTTAATGCGTTATGTCGATGGCTGGGATTACACCAGTCTAATTCCCGGACTTTCGGCGTCCGAAAGACGTAAGGGCGCGGGTGTTCTTGTATTTAAATTTTGGACAGCTAGAAAAACGTTCCAATTACACTCGTGTCTGAGAAACTTCCCAATTTTTGGCATAAGTAATTTATGGATTCGTGTATATTCAGTGATTTTGTAAAACAATGCACTCTCATACCGTCTAGAATAAATTTTCTTCGTGTATACGGCAGCCAACACCAGTAAATAAATTATGGAGAAAGCTTGCTAATATGCCTGCCACAACGTGAATTCGAAATTGAGCAATTTCAAAACAAAATTAGAAATTGCCTCAATTTCGAATGTCAAATTTGCTCTGAAATTTTTTGAAATTGTGTATTCGCAAACCTACCAGTAGAAAAATTGAGCAAATCTTAATCGAGCAGTGAAGGAGTAATCACTTTTTCATCCATTCGGAGTTTTGACGAGCAATCCGAAATGGAGCAACGCAGGAGTAATGACATTTTCATCCATTTTGAGCAATCCTGAATGGAGCAATGAAGGAGTAATGCCTTTTTCATACATTTGGAGCATAAGCGAGCAATTCGAAATCAAAAAAAAAAAAAATTTAATTAAATTTGATTTCAAACTTATAAATGAAAAAAATCCCATACTTTCGATTGGCAAACAGGGTGTCGAGGGTGAACACTTGACTAGGAATCGAGATGTTTCGAGGTTCAACCCCACAACAGAGAATCAAAAGCGGAAATAAACATTTAAAGAAATAGGTATAGCTGTCACAGAGTAACATTCGATTTCTAACATTTGGGTATGGAAAATTATGAGAGTTGACTATTAGTCAATAGTATTGATTCTGTGACATGCGAGCAATTCGAAATAAAAAAAAAAAAATTTAATTAAATTTGATCAAATTATAATGAAAAAAATATACTTCATTTGGCAAAAGTGTCATGAACACTTGATAGGAATCGAGAGTTTTCGAGGTTTCACCCACAACAGGAGATCAAAGCAAATAAACATTTAAAGAAATAGGTATTATTAAGGTAATATTCAGGAGCTACAAAATATTAATCCATTTTTGCTCATTCAGGAGATTCAAAGAGTAGTCTTTTTGATCTCCATTGGGAGCTCAATAGAATTGATCGCCCGTGACATGCAATGCTAAAAAGGAGTACAAAATACATAAGGGTCGGAGATTTGAGGAGATTCCTCCAAAAGGAGTGATCCAAGATTAATCTTTGAGTAATCCTATTTTTTACTGGGCAGGTTCGTACAAATATTCCCCACTTAAAAGCTTCGATCCTTGTGACGTCATGCAAGTAAATCATTTTAGTCATAGAATTGCAGGATATTTCGGTATTGTTAGCTTGCAAAGAAGCAGTCCCTCAAATAATTTTCCAAATATATAAATAATATATACTCTGATAAAATTTAGCTACAAGCTCATACATTATTTATAAACATAGCAAAAATGAGAAACTAATTTGGTAGTTTTTCATTCGAATATTGCTAAATATTATAAAGTAGGATCACTAAGCTTTAACTAATGACGAACAAATTTTTAATTACCTCGACGGATGCGATGAACAAAATTTGGCCTAAAGAAATAGAATTTGCTTTCGTTTATGTGTGCGTGCATTGAATGCTTACGAAAACCTTGCAAAACATAGCGAGATAATCTGAAATTATAAGATTAATCTCAAAAAAGTTAGTTAAAAATGAGCTTTTTAAGGCTTACCGTGAGATCAAAATTTCGATTAACTTTTCCCAACTATTAACTTTTCCGGAAGTTTACTGTATTATCAACATAACATAACAAAAAAAATCTCTTTTCTAGAAGGTGGTTGTAACGCGGTTGCTTCGAAGTTGTTATAACTTCAATTCCTCCTCTTTGAATAATTCATTTTAAATGGAATAATGAAAGCAATTAAATAATTAAAATTGTTTTTTTCTTTTTCTTCTTCTTTTAAAAGCAAAAGTGTACACACATTACACTTTCCCCTTAAACTTATGATACTTCTTATGATCTTTCACCAGCAACTCATATGTTTGTCGCGCTGCCTCATTTGAGCAACGTAATATGAATCGTCCAACACGATGATCGCAGATTCCAATAAGAGTGTAGCAAATCGCTTCAACATGAGTCTTAATCTGAATTGAATATTGTTACATTCATTTAAGCAATTTAAAATTGTTACCATCAAAAATGAATTTACCTTTGGATACAAAGTTGTCGGCCTTTTACCCGACACCATCAGATTAATGACAAACATCAAAACAAAGGGAGAAACTCGTTTAACATCAATCCTATGCATTCCGATTGTGTGCATCAGAACTTCGAGTTTCAAAGCCAGCTCCGCTAGTTCGTTCAATTCATTAGAACTTAATGCCGTATCCTTTTGTCTGTCACTTTTGTAGAGTACAATGGCTTGAAGTAGATCCTTAAAAATGTGCAAGAATTGTGGAATGCGATCCATTAGCAAAATATGTCGATGCTTAATTATCGATGTGCAGAGTGATGACAAAGAATTGTGCAAAGCATAGAAGTCTGATGTATTTGTATCCGAAATGGGATATTTTTTTATGTTAATATCTATCATAAATCCCAAGATTGTGTCCAATGTATCTGACGTAATATGGATCTAAAACGAATTTCATTATTCACCTCACGACTTTCATTTTCCTAAACAGTGATGAGAACAATACATACAGTTCTGTTTTCAATGCACGCTTGCTGGCAACTTAGCATTTTCAGTACAAGTTCTTCATTTGTTAAACTCTGTTGGCGACTTTTTGCGATCCTTATTAAAATACTTCCACATATTTGTTTGAATTGATCATTGAAAATCTGGAAAGGCAGAGGTTGTCAGTGAAGCAAAATATTTCTTATTTCAAAAATAATTGAGGAAGTACTTACAGCGCCTTTAATATTACTAAAACTGCTCTTTGCAATCAACGATAAAAGATTAAGTACGTTCATATAACTTCGTTCGTCAATCATATTGCGTCCGATGTCTTTGAGTGTTAATAACAAATCTTCATTTGTTTTATTCTCAATAATTATTTTAACTAAATTTTCTGCATTTTTCGTTAAATTGACTGTCTGATCTTTTTGTTCTCCGGTTGATTTTTTGATATCCTCATTAAGTTGACGCCAAAAATTGTTCAAAACGAATTCAATTTCATCCACGTCCAGATGAAGTAATTTGCTGTTTTTCAATGCTATTTCTAACAATTGTAAAGCATGTGGATTCCGATAGTCCAGCTGCGTGTTAATAAAATGATTTTTCATTATTAAACTTCCCGCTATAACGTATCAAATTGTTAAACAAACCGAATTTCCAATGTAGAGTTTACAAATTCGTCGAAAAGTTTCATCCAATGGCTTTAAATATGTTGTAAAGCATTCTTCTTTTTCCTTCGTATCCTCTGTATCCTTATTGTCATGTTTTGTTTTATTTGCCGCAACTAAAACTGCTTTAGCAAATGCAGCGAACCCAGCTAAACTTTCATTAACAAACTTGGCATCTTTCTCCTTGCTATGTTCCTTTTCAAAATAATCATAAACATAATTTCCATAAAATTTAAGAAAAGCATACAAGTGCTTGTAGATTCTCCGCCCGATTTGACTACCTAGTACACTTAACGTTTCTATTGCTAAAAGCATCAATCGACATTCATTACTTCGGAAATTGCTTGATGGAGTTAATTCCTTCGAGAGTAATTCTTCCAATGATTTTAGAAACTCATCTGTGCCTTTTTCTTCGTTTTTTATAATCGAGAATAAATATTTATAGAAATCCCAACAGTCGGAAACGGGTAGCAATTGCAAAATATTTGTCATCTCGAAATAACGAAAAATTGGAACTTGTTGACCAAAATGTAGAAAATCTAAAAAGAACAAAAATTAGAAGAGAGTTAGTGAGGGAAAGAGAGTGGAATATAGTTTCCATCTTTCAATATATAATACCCACCTGTAAGACAAACAAATAGTTGTTTAGCCTCATCATTCGCCTGCGCATTTTTTAAATCTTGATAAAATGCAAGGTAAAAAGCGAAAAGTAAGGATTTAGTCTGTCGGCGTAGTTGACCCAAAGGCAATTGCTTAAGAAGTTTCAGTATCTGATGGACACTATCAAGCGAAAGTTCTTCAATTTTATGGCCCATTGAGTTTTGAACAATAAGATTAGCAGTTGTTTTAATCATTTTGTCGAGCTCTTTATGATCGATTGAACACACTCGGCGTAAGGATTTGAAATCACAGTCCAAAGTAGCTAGCAAAGTGTTTTTGCAATTCGAAGAAAACTCTTTACAAAGATATTCAAAAATAGCATAACTTAGTAATTCGAGCGCTTCAGGATTTTCACTGATATAATCAAGGAAATTATTTGCCTCCAACGTTGAGACTTGCTGCATCTTATGTTTGATTAATTTAACTTTTTCTCCACGACTCAGTTGTCCGATAAGCCATGCACCATGGTTCGAAGCATTCAAAATTTCAACCAGCTCTTGTGTTTCCTTATAACAATTCAATTTAGAGTGCGTATCGTTTTTCTCGGTACTCTTCTGCGACAGAAGAAGCTTTGCAGCTTCACCACGTTGAAGCTTGAGTCTTTCAAATAATATGCGACATTCATTTTTACCGTTTTCTATAATGAGTTCTTCTAGAGCTCCCCATTGCTCTGGCTTGAGATAACTATGAAGACTTGGTACTACATTGGTAGCAGCTAAGCTTTCATCTTCTGCACCGTCTGGCTTATAGTATGCCAACATTAGTTCCAGATTTGCAACCGAATAGCTGCATTCAAGAAAAGCACTCACAAAACGTTTGTGAAACTTGTGTGCAAGAATAAACTTTCCAAATGAAGAAATAACTTCCTTTGTTTGTTCTCTTAATTGAGCTATTTCGGTAGTGTATTTTTCATATTGTTCAATTGGTTTAGCGCCAGCAAGGTATTGACACAATAGAGCTGAATGGAAATCTAAACGAAAATATGAGTTCTCTGTATGGGTTGGCTCTGTGTTAAGCATTTCCAATTGTTCTTTCATCGTGTACAATAATGTTTTCCAAATCGTTAACGACGCTTTTGAAACTAAGCTCGTTATGAGAGAAGAGAAAGCATAGCCGATTGTTGCACTTGGCCACGCCATATATAAATAAACGAATGAGCTTTGCTGTGCATTTGATGAGAATTGTTGCACGGGCAATTGTAATTGCTGAAACATTTCATAGAATAACATATCAATATTGGAATCAATTGTAAAATTTAATTTCAGACAGTCATTTTCAAGTTTTGCTTGCTTATTTGAAGTGACTGCATGACTCTGGAGTGATTTACGTTTTAAAAGTTTCTTCGGAGATAATGTTAAAGGCTGCAATTGATTTTGGCTTAGCCACTCTTTGAGGGCTTTCAAGAGATTGACAACAAATTTCTCGGCGCGGCTAAGTCTTCGAAACATGTCCAATAACAAACTAAGGTATTTCTCAAAAATTTTCAACGTCTGTCCGCCATCGTCTAAAGGCTTTGGAGCCACAATCATCCAAGTTGTTATTTCGAAAACATGTTGCTCCAGAATTAATGGATTTAAACGTAAGACAGCGCAAAGTAATAAAAGTATTTCGCGAAGACATTCATTCATGTTCTCTCGGACATAATCGTAAATACGATTGCCTAAAAATTTCACTGCACTTTGGCTTTCAATATCAAAATTTAACAATGTATTATGTTTGCGCATTATATCGAGTACGTAGACGGCTCTCAGTAAGAAGACACTTGGAGTAATGTTAATATCATTCATGGGACTTTCTGCAAAAACCTTTTCAAAAACTGATATCAATAAATTTCCATCCATCCATTGCCGATTAGCAATGGCACATTCAAGCGTTAACATTGAACTCGACAATGGCATATTAAGAAGGTCTTTCACTGCATTTGTATTATTTTCTCTCAGGTTACGCTCAAATTCGCGTATTTCTTCAAGGAAATTGATTCCATAAACGTTACGAAGCAACAAAAGCACCTGAGTCAATGGTTCCAAAACATGACCGTCGTAAGCAACTGCGAAGGCATTTATTTCAACGACGTTCTTCAATTGTTCCTTCAACAAATTGATTATTTTTGCAAAGAAGTCTGCTTCATGGGAAGTCAGTTGTAAGTGATTTGAATTTTTAGAATCATTTAAATATTCTTCGTAGGATTTTAGCATTCTGCCATATACGCGAGCTGTTAATATAATGTTTCCACGTAGCAAATCCTGCATCCACTCTAGACTAAGTAATTGGTACAATAATTCAGGGAAATGACGATTTGGCGCGGACTTTTGTACATGTTGCTTCAATGTTGTTTCAATAAATTTCCTTTTCGATTCCAAGCTTATTAGAGCTGGCTGTACACGAAGTTTTAGTATTTCCTTATATTCCTCGATAGGCAGCTCATCTGTGATCAGTGCCTCGTCCGCCACCCAATTCAGTATAATGTCATATTTATTATACAACGAGAATTCGCATGACTTCCATGCTTTTATTGCGAATTGTAGGTTTTCCTTAATTGATCTTTCTTTTCTCTTTAACCACTTGAGAAACACTGCGAAGGTTAAAATCGAGAAATTATCTTTTCTAATAGTTTTCATATACTATGTCACTTACGTTGTTCTGTCGACATGTTTTAAATGAAATTGAAATCGTTTTCAAAAATGTAAACAAAAACATAAAACGCACGTGGAAATTCAGTAATCGAAGTTTTTAAAAACGAAAAAGAATCGATTTTTTTTTACTAGAGGCCATTTACACGTTAAGACATTTCGATAATGAAACACACTTTTTGTGGGCTAGCGCCCGTTTAGACGTATGATCAACATCGTTCAACAAATTATCAGATTCCTTTTTCATGTTTCGTTCGTGTCCACACAGCCAAAAACTGCTTCGTTCAACAAATGCTTCAACATTTTATATTTCGACGTTTCCCTCTTGCGCGTAGGAACGATGTTAGAAATGAAAGAAAATAAATTCCTTATGCATCTCTCAAAAAAAGGATTGATATTCCGAATGTATTGAACGCAAATACAACAATGCAATTTTAACAATTTCAAAACAACAAAAACTATTTAATATTGCTTGGATATGTTTTTTTATTTTCATCTAAATATATAAATAGGAGAGATTGTACCAGTTATAAGTTTTATTTTAAAAAATCAAAAATAATCCTCATTGCTTGATTTTTATTATTTTTCGTTCAAAAACAAAAATGAAATTTCGAATTTAAAATTATTAAAAAGCTAATAAAATGAAAAATATCAAAAAAGATGCAAAAAAAAACATAAACAAAATTTTTAGCGAAGACATTCGAACCTTTCCGCTCGAATGACAAAAATATTTGAAGCAAATGTAAAAATCGCACAGGGGTTGTTTTCAAGTTTCACGCTAAGAATATAGGCACCAAGAGAATAGCCGAGTACGTTCAACAAAAACCATCTTCCTCTCTCCGCTAGCGTCTCTCCTACGAACTGCGTTTTGTTGAACGATGTTGAAGCACGTCTAAACGGGCGCCTAGGGACGCACGGGGATGTGGTATGGTATCGTTTTTCTCTCTTCGCCCTACCACCCCTAGCACCCCTGGAGACCATTTACACGTTAGTCCGGTTCTACATTAGGGGGCAAACGCTCAAGACTCAAATTATTCGTGGGCGAGGGACGGTCGAGGCAGAGAGAAGGGAATTTGCCCCCTGTACTCGGTTGCGCGTTTTGTGCTTGTCATTCGTTGTGTTAAAATTTGTCAAAGGCAAGCAAGAGAAGTGCTGCCATATTTTAGGAACTTAATATTTTCATAATAAGCTGTATTCCGATTTACTTCATAAGTTTAGAATTGAGTTTTTAAGTGTTTAAGAAAAAACATTCAAGATAAAAAAAATACGTTTTGTAAAAAACCAATGTTTTCAGTAGAATCTCGCAAAAGTTAATCGATTTGTCCCAGGGGTAATCAACTTTTCCGAATTATTAACTTTTCCAAATGTCTTTCAAAATCGAAAAAATTAATGAAATAGAGACTACATGCATAAAAATATGTTTATGCAAACATTACATGCTTATATTATTCAAAGTTTTTATTTTAAATCAGTTTTACACAGATATAGTTTAACTCAATTTTTTTTAACAACTTCTATTTCACAATAAGGCTGCACGCTTCGATCGAATTTGTCACTTTAAACAGTTACCGTTATGATATGCGTTGTCTTATTTTGTTTTTCTTCGCTATTCCACGTAATACACACGAAATAGGGTGATTTAATTAAAAAAAGGAAAAGAAAAAAATTACGCTCAGAAAAGTTAACGCCAAAATTAACATTTTAGAACGCTACGTGGGAGCTGAAATTCGATTAACTTAACCAAGCGTTTAACTCATTCGAGCGGTAACTTTTGCGAGATTCTACTGTAGTAGTCTTTTTTGTGGGAAATAACGCAAATATGTTTTTTCGTTTGGTTTAAAAAATGTTGGGTATTTTTTTTAACTTATAGGAGATTAAAAATATTTTCTTCTGGTAACATTGTATTCAGACGAGTTTTGACATTTTTGTCGTGTCGCCGATACACAATTTTATATGATGATGAACACGAAGGAGGCACCAAAACAGAATTCAACGTGAGTCTCGCGAGTTTTGCCCCCTAATGTAGAACCGGACTTAAGACATTTCGATAATGAAACACACTTTTTGTTGGCTAGGGACGCGCGGGGATGTGGTATGGTAGCGTTTTTTGCTCTTCCCCCTGCCTCCCTTACCAACGAAAATTTGTTTCATTATCGAAATGTCTTAACGTGTAAATAGCGTACAGCAGATGTCAAAAATTTCAAGAAAACGCAGTAGATCTACTGCAATCGCAGTAAATTTCCAACCCTGATTTCGAGTAAAAATATCGTTGACGATATTTCGATATTTTTGATATTGCGATACTATCGATATTTTTTGGCTCAAACCTAGTGTCATATTGAGAACGCTTCCCGCTTCTCGAAACGGGTGGAAAATTTTCATCTTTTAACACATCCAGCTTAAAACATCAACGGAATTTTTGTGAATTTCCAAAATGTCGGAAGAAGACTTAGACGCCATTAACGATGCTATGAAAAACTGGAATCCAATGATGCAGGACTATTTGGATGGAAAATTCAATACATATGATAGCGGCCCTGGTTTATTTCTGGATCCTGCTCTGCAACCATGCAACCTTGCAAAAAAACAAAGTGAATCGGGTTTGGAGAAAGTTCATCCGTATCTGGTTTTTAAACAACTCCCGAAAGGTATGACTTCGAAGTCTGTAAAAAACCTTTGCGAATCGCACGCTCAAGTGAAGGAGGTCGACTATGTACAAAAATTACAATCTGTATTTGTTAAATTCTACAATATCGCGTAAGTTTGTATGAAATTCAGTGCTTCTTATATTTGCTTTTCCAAAAAGTCTAAACCTCTCCTCTTAGTGATATGGAAGCCGTTCATCGAGCCTTCGTTAATAACGAGTATGGCTTTAAAGTTTTGATTGGAAAGCACTTTGTAGATGGGGGAAAGCGGAAGATCGATATTCCCGAGAACTTGAACATACAAAGGGAGATTAGTATTGTAAACAGCTCTCCACGATCTTCGGTTGACATGGAAAAGAGGTAATTAGTAGGAATGCTTAATGTGTGCAGAATTTTGAGTTACATTTATTACATATTGTTTTTAGAACTATAGTTCCTTCCGGTAAAAAACCCCAGCGTCCTAATTTGGGAAAGGAGAATTTAAATAAATTAAATGGCAAACATCTTGCTTTAACTGAGAATGATCCATTGAAGAATATACTTAAAGATGATGATAGTCATGCTCTCGAACGCGGAAATGTTGATATATCAAAGATAAGTGTAGAGAAAGGCGATGAATATCTATATCGTACAGGACGTGCATTTTTAAAGTAAGACAACCATTCGGATCCCAAAATTATTCGATATAATTTAATATTTATTTGTAGAATGCCTGAAATGCCAGAAGAGGCTCATAAAAAGTCGAATGGATGTTATGATGCTGCAAAGAATGAGTTTTGCACGAAGGTAGCCAAAGGCAAGGAAAGCCTTAGTGTTATACATAGATGCATTGTTTGCACCTCGCCAGCGGATATGAGTTGTTACAGATGCAATCCCAAATTATACATTTATTGCGGAAAAAAATGCCAAAACGAAGATTGGGACGAGCATCGGAAAATCTGTGGACGCAGAGAGTAAGTTTCGAAATAGCTGAAATGAATTTTCGTTAAATTTTTAAAAGAATTTATCAAAAAAAATATGTAATAACTTCTTTCAGGAATAATGGAAACAATGCCACACCAAAAAAGCCAGATTATTCTTATTCAAATGATAAATTAAGCCCAGCATCGGGTACAGATCTGCGCAATCGTTCAAAGACTTCACCAACACCGAAAGAGGAAAGAAACCAATCATTTTCTTCCAGTTCATCGCAAAATGATTCTTTTACAGCAAAATCATTTCCTAAGCCGGATATGCCCGCTCACAACTCTTCAGTTGTGATGACAGCTGTCAGCAAAACCAATTTAGTCTTTATACGTTCGAAGACCAAACAGGATAATTTGAAGTTCTTTGAAACCATTAGTAAGATCCAAGCATCGGCAAATAGGCTAAAGCCTTTAAAACGCATGCCAGATGTCGGACAGGCTGTCATAGCAAAATTCCAAAATAGTCACGAAATCGGACGTGCGCTAATTTTGAAAGTCACCGATACAAATAATATAAAATTGAATTTCCTTGACTACGGCAATATTGAGGTACAAACGCTTTCGAATCTCTTCAAAGCACCAAAGGAGTTTATTGAGCTGCCTCGCTTTGCTATTCCTGTTATTCTGAAAGATGTACCGACATACTATATGACCAACGAGGTTCGCTCTTTTATGTATACCTATTTGCGCGATATTGATTTGATTGTAAAATATGACGGAGAAGAGGATCTAATACCAATAAATAATGTATATCAAGTTGATTTGTACGATGCATCAACCAATCAACATCTGAATAAGGCGATTACAGATCTTTGTAAACCGCATGAACCGAAAAAACCGAACGATATATTGACAGGGGAGGTAATTTCTTCATATATTCTATCGCTTAGAATGAACTAGGTTTTTGTTTTTCTCATTTTTTTTTTTTTTTTTTGGGCCAGGATCTGAAGATAAAGTCTTTGCCAGTTGGAAAAGACATTCAGTATTATGTAATGGACAATTCAGAGTTGAGAGCCGGCTGCATTTCGTGCACTACAAAGGAATATGCAATAGAAATTGAGAAATTTGCAGTTGATATACAACGTTATGCGAATGCATCACAATTGAAATGTTACGCTCCAAGGTGAGTTGGCTTACTATCTATCCATCGATCTTCTATATTTAAAAACTTTTTCGTCATTAATGTTGCAGACAAGGTGAACTGTGTATTGCAAAGTATAGTCTTGATAGTCAATGGTATCGTGGTCGATGTTTGGAAAAGGTTGGCGATGGCAAACCGACAATATTGTTTTTCGACTACGGTAACATTGAATTCGTTAAAGTGGCTGATATACGACCATATCCTTCAAAGTTTGATTGGCCAATATATACTGCTGATTTTTGTATTGAAGGTATAAAATATTTGATATATTTGTTCTTTTTGTTGAAATTTTACAACATTCTTTTCTTAAAGGAGTACCTGATAAAGTCGATGAAAAATTAATAGAAATGCTTGAGAAGCTCTTGCCTTGTTGCTATCCTATACAATGTGATTTGGTTGAAAAACTCGAAGAAAATTTTTACCGTATAACGTTGAATAAGGTGATTCAAAAATTGAAAGAGGAGAATTTACTAAACTAATGGATGTTATAAACAGCTGACCTCAATTTTTTTTTATACAATTATAACTACTGTACTTAGATAGCTATAAGAATGTTAACATAATCAATTTCAATTCACAGTTATGGAAATGATCAAAATTATAATTTTACTTTGTGGAAGTCTTTATAATTCCAAGAATTTTTCAATGGCAGTTGTGATTTTCAAAAGAACTGATTCATATGGTCTATGGAACTGAGTGTTAAGTGTCCCTAGTTATAAAGTCGAATAATCTTAAGTCTATTGTTTTGTTTGATGTTATCCAATGAATGTCTTTTTCAACCTCATTAAAGAAATTTCTCGGGAAGTAAATAACGATAAGGCTCCAAAAAGTGATTAAACTGTTAATTAAAATTAATTATGGAAATATCAAATATGCGATATTAAAAATTGTAATTATACTGACACATGACTTTATTTGGAATAATTTTTCATAAATTCTAAGAGGTGCAAGCAGGACCTCAAACATTTTTTGAGCTTACAGTTCCACGGTCAATTCCAAATTTTAAACAAATCTTGCTGTTGTCATAGCTGCCAGTATTTCAAAAATTTTAATTATTTCCCTTCTCGAAAATAGCCAAGAAAAATTCCAGTTAAACTGTGACTTAGATTTAAGTCGATCTTCATATTTTTTCGTTATTAAAAATTTTCTTTATAAATTCTATAAATAAGGATACGTCTCGACGGTCAAGTTTTTTTTTTTTTTCTTGATAGATCGGGTTTGACAGAGATCGTCAATAGAGATCGTTAATTAATGTTCCCAAGCAACTTCTGGTAAAGGAGACAGGACAGGACATCTAACAGCTTGTCTTTCTGGTTTCTTTATTTGGAAATAATTTCAATTATTTGAACTTGAACGTCGAGAGACCTGTTGTTAGCTACATAAGAAATGTAGGTGCTGCTTATTTTGGCTATTAAGGACTATTAAGGCAACCGGACTAAAAATTGCGATTACGGATTATCCGTTTCACGACTTAATCCTACCGCATGAAACTGAAAAGTAGCACAGGCAACTGGTAAAGAGCAAATGAAAAAGCGTACTCGAAAACTAAAAAATTGAGAAGCAACCAACAAGGCAACTTAAAATTTTTTTTGTAACCCAACGTAATCGCAATTTGATTACCTGGTGCCGAAGGCAACAAACCTAAAAACAAAAAGGGGTTTTCCTTAAACGTGTATTTACCTCGAAAACCTCAAAAACTCGTAAATTAAGAATTAATAAAATTTTGTATGAAAAATTGTCCTAGACTTTTCCGCTTTTTCAATCTTTTCACTTTTAAGGGAATACCCTGAAAGATTCAATACATAATAAGAACCTTGATGTTACAAGTACATTTTTTTTTTATGGAAGAGGTCAAAGAAAAACTAACCTTGATTATGCACGCAAAATTTATAAAATATTGTCAAGAAGCTTTCAAGCCAGAAAATTCTTGATTTAAGTCTGTCACAAATAAGCAGAAACAGAAGCAGAAATTTGATTTTGTGTTGCTGTTATTTGTAACTACGTTTGTACGGCAGTTTATCGAAATTAAATGAATTTGTGTAGTGTCAAACCGAGAGTTAGGGGCTCTCTCCAGTTCTGTCAGAAATGAAAAACTTCATATAAAAAACACTTATGAAAATTTCTCATTCAGCCTCAGCCCCTTAAAATCAAAATATTTTCGCAGTGGCTTATAAAAATTGATCTTCGAAATATAAAATATCTGATGTAGTATGTATGTGACTTTTTTTTGCTAACCCAGTGACAGAACTGTATTTTTAAAAAGCATGAAATTGTATCTGACTCTAAGCATAGATTCACATAGAGACAGAATAAGAATATATATATATATATATATATATATATATATAGAGGCTGAAAAGCCTGAAAGAATGTTAAAAATTGATGTACCTACCTACAGTTTAAATATTATTCTAAAAATCTATGTGCTTTGTGAATTAAGTTCCAAAAAATAACAAAATTACTGATTCTAAATCATGGAAGAGTACCTCAAATATAAGTCTAAGAATTGAATAAACCTATAATTGAAATTCCATTCAAAATCTTGTTTTTTTTTTTGTTAAACTTGAAATAAAAAATTGTTGAACACATTGTAGCGTAGCAGATCGAAGCGAAGAAGAAATCTTACACCTTGCTATGCACTGGAATGACAGCAGCAAACATAAGCTATAAACAAAATAAAATATATTATTGAATAAAAAGGAGGTAGTTGGAACAAAGAGTTGTAATCAGGGTTCGAAAGGCTGTCTGCCAAACAGCCAAAGCATCAAAAATATAGCTGTGGCTTTTTCAATTGATGGTACCGCTTTCGAAACTATTTACGAATTAAAGTATTAGGGGATGGTACTCAGTTCGAAAGATGATACAACCATAGAAAATGCAGAAAGAATTCAAGCAGCATTTCTTATACGCATACAAAACGCTTGCAATGCCTGACCTAATCTACGGCGGTTACTACTACTCGAAAGATCTACGGTCCAGTAATATTGGAGAGAGGATGGGTCTTATCGAATTCGCTATACCGATGAGATGGAGATAGCGATATGGTGATTGGGGTGCCTGGACATTGGTGTTTTTCTCTCTTTTAATTCCATATTCGAATAATTATTTAGTTCCATTTGTTTTCTGAAGCGCTCGTCAACCTCAATTGTTGTTCCATTCTTAATAATTTTTTTTTTGGATCTTTGTTCATGCAATAATGTTCTTGCTGTCGCTCGGACTATCGCTCTTAGTGGTATCCTTCTAAATAAAAAGGATCATCCATTAAAAATTGATCTCTGTTGAGTTAATGTAATGGTGCTAAGTTCGAATTTTTGAAGTGAGGTCACGTATTTTATGAACTGTTCCCAGTTAAGCTCCATGATGCAAGGAAACAAGATAGCGCCACTTCAGCCCAATGATGTCACAAATAGAAATTGAGAACTTCGTTGTTGTTGTTTTGCATGTTAAGCCCAACGTCACAACATTACTTTAGCATGGGAAACAACAACAATACGAATGCTACAAAATAGCGGTACCCGAAGTGGCGTTATCTTGCTTTCTTTGTATCATGGTTCAGCTCATTACTTTACCTTCGGATTATTCATTCATTCAGAAGGAGGTTTTTCAGTTTTGAATTTCTTGAAATGTTTTTATATATATTTTTCATTATTTATGTGAATGTTAAAACCATATTTCATGAGCATGATATGAGAGCATTATAATTTAATTGCTTATATAAAAAATTTTAAGTGTATTGATTTGAAATTACAACATGAATATGAGTTAAAAATTATCTTTGTACATAAATAAAGGAAACGATAGTGTTCTAAAGATTTCACTGATGCAAGTTTCCGAAGTGCAGAGTTGTTCGGCAGCATTTTCTCAATGATTTTTTTAAACAAAAATAACAAAAAAAATATTAATAAATAAAAAAAAAAAAATAACAAAAGGAAAAAAAATTAAAAAAATTTAGAATAAGAATAAAGGGTTTGAGAGATCTAACAACTCTGGAAGAATTCTATGCTTTAGAACCAAAAAAAAAAGTAAAAAATTTTTTGTATAAAAAAATAAAAAAAAAATAGCAAAAATATATTAAAAAAAAGTTAAAAAAAATTTGAATAAGAATAAAGGGTTTGAGAGATCTAACAACTCTAGAAGAATTCTATACTTTAGAACCAAAAAAACTAACACTTAAAAAATTTTTTTATAAATAATAAAAAAAATTAATATAAAAAATAAATAACAAAAATGTGATTAAAAAAATTAGAATTAGAATAAAGGGTTTGAGAGATCTAACAACTCTGGAAGAATTCTATACTTTAGAACCAAAAAACACTTACTACACTTAAAAATATTTTTTTTTATAAATAAATTGATTATAAAATTATTTAAGTATACAATTTTTATATTGAATTAAAGAGACTTATGATACGAGATTAATATGCCGAGTGCTACACTGAGAGAAATCAAAATCGATTTGGCAAAATTTTTAGTTTTTCTCTCTTTTTCTGTCTCTACCCACTGATGGCTTACACACGCTAAGAATATCGGTTGATTTATGACTAAAATTTTCGAAAATTTACATAATTTTGCTGCCATTTTTTTTTTCGAAGATTTTCTTTCGGATTTGTTCGCTGCACACGTTTTTTGTTTCTCAGTGTACAAATTGAAGAGCTTAGGATCTAAGTAAATGGGTTTAGTATATTCTTTGAATTACTAACTTATTTGCAATACTGTTTTAGTAGTTACACTGTGAGAAAAACTAACATTAAAATTAATTTTAATGAGCAAACCATAAAAGATAATTCAAAGGGACTTACATTGTTCTTCCAAGGCATAGTATATCATATTCAAAGAATAAATATGCCTTGATTACTTCTTTTCGTTTTATTTTTTATTTTTTTATTCCTTTTTGTTGTTTTTTGGAGGTGAGCTGACCGAGAGAAAAATTCGAATTAATTCGCACGTTCCGTCGAATGGCACAGAGTACACTTGATCGTACGGGAGAGAAGCTCTCATTTATGCATGGGCTGTGTCGCTGTTGGCCATGCGATTTTCGCATCGATTCGTTTGTACGCGAGCATGCAATGCTTTCCCTTCGCCGACAGTCGTATATCCTGCGGACACTCAATATCGCTGAGCAGTGTCTCCTCGCCGTCGACGAGCTTAAAGAGCGCATAATCCTGCGGATTCGTTATGCGTGCCTTGTGCGCTATTATGCGACAGACCTCACGCGTTGTGGTATGTGGCCTCACCGGCAGCGTGCGCGTCTGCAATGAACCATTGCACTCATCGGGAATGATGACACGCAGCACTGAGGAGCAAGCTGGAAGCGATGACGAACGCCACTATAAACGAAAAGGCGGGAGCAGGCAAAGGGAATGGTTTTAAATTAATATTATATATATATGTAGGTACTCATCTATATATATTTGTTTCATTTTGAGGGGTACTCACATCCAACGAGCCACTTCCGCTCTCATTCTCCGAGGCCATAAAGCTCTTAAGCACATGCACCGCACTGCATAGAGCCGTCAGATAGTAGCCGGGCTCACCGTTCAATAACGTCGGCTGCAGTAGACCCCACATGAATTCTGCTTCGATCTCGGCGCCGACAAATCCACACTTGGCGACGACATAGACTAAAATTGGCAAGAAATCATCGGCGCCCAGCTGCTGTCCGCGTGGACAGCCGGTTGCATCGAAGATGGTCGATATCACACAAAGGAATAAATCCAGTTTATCCAATGGCAGTTCAGCTTCTTGGAGGCGCAACAATAAATTCGAAATAACCGTCAGCGATGTCAACGATGGCGGCGTTACGGTCGAACGGATACCGAAATCGCTGGCGTTACGTCCGCATGCGTATTTGACATTCTGCGCCAGCAATTGTATGTCCTCCGATCGTGTATAATAGTCGACGAACATACCGTAGAGGTGCTCACGCAACGGCAGCACAACCAATTGGTGCATCACAGTCTCCAGTATGGCGTCTAAATTCAAAAATTCATCGGACTTCAGATGTCCTCGGGCTGCATCGACCTCCTGCTGGAATTTACCCTCGCCATGCTTAACCAAATAGTTCTTCATGCCGTTCATGAACTGCCGCATATTTCGCATCACAACTTGCGGTGCCGCTTCGCGTGACTCCTTCGTGCACGATATGAAATTCTCGATATTCCGTGCGAACGTCGAACTCTGATCTTGTGCCAATTGAAGTGTGTAGGCGCGCACGCTATCGCCGGGTCCAGCGTAATTCGAATATGGGCTGATCTTATTGCGTGGATGGCCTGGAACGAGCAATAAAAATTTTCGATTCTTAGAATTTTTGGCGACAATATACAATCCTGTGTATGGGATTTAAATGGGTTGGTGGAGAAAAAATTCTTATTGATAAATCGCCATAAGCGCTGTCCTTTAAAAAAAAAAAAACTTTCAAAGAAACCTCTCCTATCATTTGAAGCGAATCCTAAGAGAATTTAAGCAGAGTTTCCCTGAAGTGAAAGAGCAGGTCTATTTAAAGGTTGTACGACTTTATCCGCTTATTTTTTTTTTTAGCTTTATTCCTCACAGTATCTTTAATGGCGTCATTTTACCTTGTGCCAACATGCATAAGGCTGTCTTTCGAGTCACAAATGTTATAAAAAAAATGAGGAAAAAATATTAAAAATAATGAAAAAATAACAAAAAAAAAAAAAAAAAAAACAATTTAAAAAAATTAAAAAAAAATTAATAAATAAAAAAAAAATACAATATAAAAAATAAAAGAAATAAAAAAATTAAAAAATTAGAAAAAATAAAAAGTAAGAAAGAAATTTTAAAACAAATGGAAGAATTTAATTGAATCACTTTTCAGCGTTGTAAACAATTTGAGAACTTTGTTTCAATTATTTTTTATTTATTTAATTTATTTTCTTTTAAATTGATTACTTAATCCGCGCATCGATGACAAACGCCTCTGGACACTCACCGATAGTCGCCTGCCATAAAATATAGAAAAGTCTTCTTAACGCAAAGCAGCAGCCTCGTTCCTGGCAAAGCATTACATCGTCGGTGCACTGGCATTCCTTGCGGTACCGACGATAGGTTCGCTTACATTGCGCCTTGAATCCGTGTCCCTTGAATTCGGTAATGTGGTTAATATTCAATAGAATGTTTCCGTAATCGTCAAGACGAAAAAACTCCTTAATATCGTAATGATCACAGCGTGGCTTATAACGAGTTGGATGGCAGCGATCGATGATTTTGTTCGTAAGGAGATCACTTTCCGAGGAGCACAGTGTCGTGCTGCTATCTTTGTTCGGGCATTTCCCAATCGCACCCATAATGGAGCATGCTAATGCCTCAGTCTTAAGTTGCTCTCGATCGAGATCACAGTTCTTGGTAACCGATCGCGAACACGATTCGGTCGATGGTAGTATTTGAACGTACGTCTCATGACACCAGGTCTCGCCGTCACTGGAAGCCGATAGATTCTCATTGCTGTACTTGGCCTTTCGCTTTCGTGGCTTCCGTCGCTTACAAACCATGCCGTTTGGTACACAAGAATTGATTTTTGGCAGCGCTATTCCCATCTGAATGTGATCGGCAAAGAAAAGTTCAGAGATTTTCTTTTTTTCTTGACTCTTCTGCCATTTCCTTTCGATATCGAATACCATTTCATTCGAGCCCATTAAATCTTGCTCGAATTCATTGTTATTGTTGTTATTGAGGAATCCAATGTCCATTTCCTGTTCGCGATCCCGCCGCCCAAGATCCTGTTCATTCGTTTGCGTTCTCATCTGTAAGAATTCTTCTTCGAAATCCGCAGAGAAAAAGCTTGAAAGATTCGTTGCAGGATTCTCGATGATCTCCCATTCGGACATCAATTGTAGGAATTGTGCTTCCTCGCGATAGTTTCGCACATGCTCGGGATCATGGAAAAATAATTCCGGATCAACGATCTCAATACTCTCGGTACTTAAGTAGCTCAGTCGCTTCTGGCAATTCAAATCATCATCGGCATAATGATGCTCATCATCGTTTCTCTTTGTCCGTTTCGATGATTGTTTTTAACGCTTTTCCGCTGCTTGGCGGCGACACCCACTATTTCACTTCGGCCTGCGCCGTTTGATTGTGACGATCTTTTGAACCAGCTCATGGTAGATACAAAAACGATTCTTTCCCGACAATACGAATTGACGAAAACGAAAGTTTCTCATCGGCACAAAGAGCAAAAGCAAAAGTGAATTCGAATTCTCTTAAGCTTTTTTGTTCTTGTTGTTGTTGTTGCTGTTGCGTGTCTGCGGCGCACGTCTCCAGTTGCTTTTTTTGGCTTTTATCACAGACGAGAGTATAGTAGTCTTCTGAGTTTTCGGTGGGAATGAATCACAGACGATTCAAATAATTTTGAGAACGTTCCCGACACAACGAGACACGACGCCACCGACGCGAACGACGGAGCTTTTATTCGCACTGGTGGATTTTCACTTTCCGACTAGAGAGTCTTGAATACTTATTCCATTAATTATTATTATTTATTATTATTATTATTATTATTATTATTTATTTTTATTATGAATCTATTGTTATTCAATTTATGCCCCTTGGACCGACATGTTTGCACATAATTTTTGACACGCGCCTTAGTTTCTTTTGCGTTGGAGCTGCTTGGTTCGCTGTTTATTTTTATTGTTTGCATCAGTCTTCCAGACGCGACACATTTTGATGGACCCACTCACTCGGTCGGTCGGTCGTTCGTTCGTTCTTTCGTTCTTATCACAGCGAATTCTAAATTAGTTCTGTTTTCAGTTTCAGCTAATTGAAGCGATTTTATACAATAGCTTTCAAGAACAACTAAATATCGACAGCAGTGGCCGAAGAAAGCAGAGCCGAGAGTGCTAAGAGCGAATTATTTTTGTGCTCTTGATTTCTCTCTTAAATTGAAAATTAAATTCTAGGAATGTTGATGGCCTGGGTATTTTAACCGAGTGTTAGACCGTTATTTAAGGCGTTTGACTTTCTTTGAATGGAGTTTTGCTTTTATTTCCTTTCGTTATTTTAAGTGCGATATCGAATACTTTAGCGGACATATTTATTACGTAAATTATGAGATTTGCAATTGATAGATAGAGAAATTTATTGGAAGTGGTTGGATTCCGAAAGGACTCCTCCTGTGTATACTAATTTGGAAAAGTTCATTATTTCTCTATTAGACTGCCTTCAATTTTTACACAAAGCTAACGTTATTATTTTCATTTAAATTTAATTTATTGAAATATATTAAAATATTTAAAAAAATATTTAAAATAAATTATGCAAAATATTTTAACATTTTAAAGTAAAGCAAATTTAAATATGTTTTTATTTTTTTTTGAGGAAAATCCTTACCGATTTTCAAATTTGTATTTACTTACTTATAAAATAATAATATACCTTACTAAAAGAGCATCCTTTTCGCTCTCTCTTTTGAAAGAGCAAATTCTCTTCTTTTTGACCGAAAGAGAAAACTACCCTCTAAAAACAAAACAAAACAAAACAAAACAAAAAACTACCTGAAGCAACGCTTAAAAGAACTCGCGATTTTCTGATGAAATTTTTGTTTTAGAAAAAGGATGTTTGCGCGCCGAAATAATGTGTACAGTAAAGATTTAGTTTACCTATTTGCTTAAAATGTTTGCATCGGTTTTCAGTCTACGAAAAGATAATGAGAGCGTCCTATGAAATTATTGTCTTGCAACATGGTGTGAAACCACACCATAATTTCGAGCATACATACATATCAGAGTTGCAATAAGAAATGAGGTCGGTCTTTGCTGTGTAATTGCATTTAAGCAAATATTGAATGGATCGAGGGCATTCAGGATGATTTATTTGATGTTTCTCCTACGAATATCCATTAGTAAGTTCAGTGAAAAGTTCCTTCATAAAAGTCGGCCACCGTGGCATAGTTGGTTGAGATGCCAACTTACAATGCGAGAGGCTCTGGGTTCAACTCCCAGCTGAGGTCGTGGATAGTAATTGTGTCTTTTTTTCTGTTTCTGTTCTTCTGTGTTCATGTGTGGCATAAGTGTGGCAGCCACACCAAGCAACTAACCGACCAACCAACCTTCAAAGAAGTTCCCAATTTCAATGTCCGATTCCAATATGTAAAAGGCAGTTCATTCAAAGCAACTAACGACACAAGTCCAACCTTTAAACGAAGAATCCTTAATACTCATATGTTGTCATGTGAAAAATTTTCACTGAAAATTCAAGAATTAAGGCTTTATGAATTATATACATATATATATATAATTTTACAGATCGACATAGCTAGACTACTTCTTTCAATAGAACGAAATCAGAATTCGCTTAATACTCATATGTTGAATGCTGACAAGGGCGATTACACACAAAACGGTCCAAACTGGTCACACCCGTCAAGCCATTCTAAAGGTGGAATCCCACTATATGCGCAAATAGCACAATCTGCGACGCTTTTTATCGGTCCAGATCGGACAAATTTCAACAATTTCTACAATCACTCTTGAGGGCTCACATTATCGTCGCATTTTGTCAAAAATAAATCGGGGAACAGTAAAATTGGGACGAAAATCATTCAAGACGATCACACCTGTCCAGCATCTGAGGGGTTGTCACACCCGTCATTACGTCCATTCATAAGGGTGGAGGGGTCTCGCGACTATGATGACGCTTGATGATGAGGGGGTCAATCCTGCAATGATCGCGTCATCATCTCTATCGGTCCAGATCGGACAACACTATTCAACTATATTTCTGAAAATCACTCTTGAGTGCTCACAATTATAAAGAGCTCAAAGCATTTTGTCAAACAAAGAATCTGGGACGATGACGATTGATGATAATTGGGGAGGAGGGTCAAAAGTAAAATCATTCAAGACGTAATCATACCTGGACAGCCCTGAGTCAAAAATTGCATTCACAATATCGGCGCATTGATTGCGGCAAAAATCGGCGCATTGCGCAGATAGTGGGATCGGGCTTAAGTAGCAATTTCTTAAATTCTTATGTGCTGTTAAAAGTTTTCCGAATTTCAAAGCCCTGAGAAACATATCCTTTTTTTATTTTATAAATTATTGTGAGGCAGAACCTTAAAACAAATTGAGTGTGACGAGTGTAACGCTCTGGAGTTTCCCCATCAATCACCAGAAAATATAGCGAAAAGAATATTTCAATTAAACTTTTCAATTCAAAATAAATCGAAATTAATTTAATTTAATTTATTTGAAATGCAAATTAAATCACCACACTATCAAGAGCTTCAGAAGAATTTTTCAAAGCCGTCAAGCAGTGCCAATCAGAGAACGACTTTGGTTCTTGATATGTGTTCACAATGGAGCGATCGGTGCAATCTCTTTAAACTCAAACGCCTTTATAATCGGCGAAAAACAAAGAAAAAATATTTTAAAAGATAATAAATAAATAAATAAAAAATAGAAAAAAATTTAAAATAAGAAAAAAGCTTCTTACAATGCCGTCGGCGGAAAATTAAAGTAGGTTAAGAGGAAATTACAATAAATGACTCAAATAAATGACTCAATGCAAAAAAAAAAAAAAAAAAAAGAAAAAGAAATAAAAACGAACAGAATCAAATCGAAAACTATTTGAATTAAAGCAATGTGAGGAGTGCAATTTCTGGCAGAGTCAATTATTTAATTGCTGTAAAAAGAAAATATAAAAGAAGAAAAAAAAAATACAAAGAAATTTTACGACTTTAAGCCGACGGTTCAGTAGCCTTCTTACACTATCAATCGAAACAATCAAAACGTGTTTCCTAAATGATAAAGGCAGAGTTGCTTCCTCTTTTTTTTTTTTTTGAGAATCGAAAGAAAATGACAAAGGTTGTTGGAAAATGCGTTCTAGATTTTCCTAAATAGTTCTTTCTATCGATTATATTATATATTGGACTTTATACATTCACACACTTGCACGCACATCGTCTTGGATCGTCTTGGAAGTTGCAATCATCGAAGTTCGTCTCTTGGCTTATACAATGAAATGGAAATATTGCATCATGCAATTTTGCTAGGCCAAAGGCAATTTATATAAAAAAAAAAGCGGGGTAAAATACAATTTCACATAGGTACATAGTTTCCTTTCTAAACTTGAACATCTGCTCTATTTTGACATCTGCCTTCAAAGCACTGATATTTTCAAGCGAAGCCTCATTGGGGAAAAACCCAGTTTTATAGGTTATATACCACTGTCATAAACACTAACGGAACACATGAGGAAAGGAGTCTCGATTTAGCACAAAAGTAAAGCGTACAAAATCCTATAATGCTGTGAATAAAGTAACAAAGCAAAATTGTTATATTGACTGGCACTATTTTTAGAGTGAAAAAAGCAAAACGAAACGGAAAAAAAAAAATTGAATCTTTGTTTTAAACATTATTCTTTATGTCTATCTGAAAGAGGAAGCGATTAATGAGGAATTCATGTAACAATTATCTTTGAATACTATCAAGCCTTGCTTTCTCTACTAGGAATATTGTACTTTACTACTTCATTGACTACGAGAACTTAGGAAAAAAAAATTTTTTTTAAATGCGTCGTAGAAATATTGAATTCTACTTGAGAGGAACCGTAAGGCGGACAAAAATATGTAAATTATATAAAATATAAATATAGCTATATATACTTATGTACATAAATATGTAAATGAAATACTGCAAATTAGTCGAATTATCAGTTTAAGGACGCTGTGAAACCTTTGAAGGAATCAAGCGTAGTACCCCATTTAAAACTCATCACAACTAAGCCAGGAGAGGGGGAAAAAATATTCGGGATTCACAAAATAGTGCAGCCAAATAACAGTTAATGGCAACCCTAGAAAACAAAGTAAATATTAGATTTACAAATGATTGAAAAATCCACACTTTCGAGTATTTCAAATAATAAAAATCGTCTTGATGGCTTTTTAATGTTTTGTTGTTGATGAAAGAAATAAAAAAACTTTCATTTATTTATATTTTTAAGTTAATGCGCCTTATTAAATAAGCTCCTCTTAATTCAGGATAGACTTTTTCCAATATATAGAGTGGAGTTGAAAGCTCTGTAGGAGGTTTTTGGAACTCGTTAGGTTTGTCAAGGTTTTAGATTTTATAAGATTTGAAAATTGTCCAGAATCTTAAAGAGTCGGAAATCGCTCGTTCAAGACAGAAACGCCCATGAAGTCTTTGAAATTTTTAAAAATTGTTGGAACACATACATATATTCATGTCTGCATTACGCAACACCAGTAATGGAGGACTTCCTCCACACAAGGGATGTATGAATTCACGAATGACCTGTCCTGCAGAGTGTCGTTCGCGAAGCTCGCGACATTTGTAGAGATTTTGCATCCACGCCACCTATGTTTTAGTGTCGTCTAAGATTTGTTTGCAAGGAGAACGAAATGATTTATTTAAATAGAAATACAAAGGCAGAGGGAGAGAGAAAGAGAGAGAAAAGGAGAGAGACGAAAAAAATAGAGAGAAAAAAATGGCAAGAAGGAGGAGAGAAAAAGAGAGAGAGAGAGAGACAGAAAGGACAAAAGAGAGAGAAAGAAAAAAGAAAGATAAAAAAAAGAAAAACAGAGATAGTAAAGTAGAGAGAGGAAAAGAGAGAGAGAGAGAGAAAATGGCAAGAGAGATTAGGAGAGAAAAAAGAGAATGGAAAAAAGCGAGAGAGAGAGAGAGAGAGAAGAGATGGAGAGAAAAAATAGGGAGAGAAAGTGTGAGAGAGAGAAAGATGGAGAGAGATAGAGAAGAGGGAGAAGGGGGAGAAGAGAAAGTGTGAGAGAGAGAAAGAGATAGAGAAGAGGGAGAAGTGGGAAAAGAGAAAGTGTGAGACAGAGAAAGAGGTAGAGAGAGAAGGGAGCAAGAAAGGGATAAAGAGAGCAATAGAGAAAAAGAGAAATATAGAGCAATAGAGCGAAGGAGGGCCAAAGCAAAAAACAGAGAGGGAAAAAGATAGGACAGTTTTCGGACGCCAAATTTTATTCTAAAACTCTTCCAACTTCAGTGATTTATTACATTTTTACCCTGGGTCTGTGATAATTTCCATGGTCTCGTCGTTTGCAGCCCAAACGATCGATTGCTTTTAAGAAAATTCTTAGGACAAATAGTTATAACGGCTGTAAAAAGATTGAAGTTCCCTCATTTTAGGCATATTACCCTGAATGAGTAATTTTTGGATTAGCATTTCATATTGTGAAGGTACCTATTATTAAGGGTGAGAGAGAGAAGATTAGAGAATAGAATGAGAGAGAGAAGAGAAGAGAGAGGCGAGAGAGTAAGAGAGGAGAGAGAGAGAGCGAGAGAAAGAGCGAGAGGAGAGAGAGAGCGAGAGAGAGAGCGAGAGAGAGAGCGAGAGAGAGAGCGAGAGAAAGAGCGATAGAAAGAGCGAGAGAGCTATTCAATCTCTTTGCTACGTTTGCATTGTCTTTTTTATGAGGATTGCTTCGCATTTCATTCTCAATAGGAAGTCCCAAATTCTCCTTTAAATTAACTCATTTAGTCATCTTTCAGTCCGATTCTGAATATTCCCGAGGCACGAATTCCTGGGGAATTTACTTTTCTCGAGAGTAAACTTCTTCTTTCTTAAATATTTGGGGGAAGAAATTTGATGGGGAATCGGTATTTGACCCATACCCATAATTTTCCTTACCCTATCTATATAAAAAAGGAGAGTTTTAGTCCCGAGAAAAGTGACTTCCCCGGGAATATTCAAAATTGGGCTGTTTATATTAGAATAATATATTTCATTGGGAAATGTATCGAAAATCGGCTACTCTATATGCATATAGTAGAACAGCTTCAGAGGAATACAAAAAAAAAAAAAAGTCCAATCAAAATATATATTCATTAAAAACATATAAAAATCCCAATTTTTTTTTTAATTGTTCGAAAATGACATTGAAATGTTTTATGTGCGCGCAAGCGACTAGAAAGAAAAGTCAATTCATTCGTCTCTACACATATTCATTTGATAATGCACAATTTCCATGCAAATAATTGATTCCTTATCGCCTGAGAAAAATGCATCAGTCAATATTAAACTACTGAGAGATCTATGAATCTAGTATTGCAGCAACGCGTGCGACACCATTTCTCAATCTAAGCTCGATGCAAGGCAATCCAAGCATAGCGTTTCGATGTCTTTCGAAAGGAAATCTACTCCGAATGGAAAGCCCACTTCTTGTTATATGGTACTCTTTCAGCGCAACGTGATATTTCAGAATTAATTTATAAATGGATATAAACAATTCTAGAAAGGTTTATTTCAGTGTAATTATCTAAGCAACTTAAATTATTTCTCATTGCTTGTTTAGACGTTGCCAACCTAGCCCAGTCAAACCGAGCACTGAAACCATTTATTTGAATAAGATTGCGCCAATCTTGCAGCAATGAAAAATGCAATTTATTTATAACATCATATGAATATAGTGTCGCAAAGTCAACTCCAACAATATTCCAAAAATACTGCATAATTTATTGCAATTAGTGAAAGAAATATGATCGTTATTTAACGGTTGGTACACAGGTATAAACGTGTTTGTTTATGATAAAGCAGGAGTTGCTTTCCCTTAAAGTTTCGATGGAAAATTTTAAAAATATTTACCCTAGCTCAAAAATAACACTGTGATAGTCCAAAATTCAACAAGAGGGCACGTGGAAGTTAAATTACTTAATTCACGATTAGGAAATTTCTTTTTAAAAAATTTTCTAGGGGAACAGTTCCCGGGGAACATTCATTGGTTCAACATAGGGCAGCGATGGTGTTAAGAATGGTCCATTCTGTGAAAAAATTTCTAATTTCTAATTCCAGAAGGCGTTTGAATGGAATTAATATCACAATCCGGAAACACTGGGATACATGGCTCTGAAAATGATGTCCCATCATCGGGTTGCTCTGATTCTATGCCAATGAAGTACGAATGAACGATGCATCGCGATGGAGTAATCAAATAGCTTGAGACTGAAGGACTTCTCGTGCCGAGGAACTAGGTACTCAGACTTGAGAACACACTCGTTGATATAGCTCAAGAATGTAGATAGGGCTCTCAAGTTGTATGGAATCTCTCCCCAAATGAAAATTAAAAGATTGTGAAATTGATTGAAAGATGGAAAAGCGGGGTACGCCTTGAATCAATCTAGAGTTGAAACCTAGAAACAGAGCCGAAAAGAAAAAGTCTCGACTTTTAGACGGGTCGTTGTGAAATCATTCCTGTTAGAAGTCTTGGTAAATACGATTTAATCCTTGCTTTTGCTTTGTTTTTTTTTTTTTTTTTATTGTAGGTAATCTTTTTTTTCCCATCCATGTGTCGTTGCAGCGTTATTGCCATGACCTAAAATTAGAGTGTGACTACACATTGAGATGACGAAATGATGCAGCAAATAATAAAGAAGGCAGCTGTGACATTCTTATCTGGGTGCCTTGCAATGCAATTTAGAAATTACGCACTTCATTGAAAACCCTGCCACGCGGACGAATCTTACAACAGTTCCCTCTCTCTCTCTCTCCGTCCGTTTATCAGCAAGTCAGAAGTGAAGTCAACTATTGTCAATCACTCACTCAATCAGTCAGTTACTCATTCAAAATTACTCTCTTCGTCGCTGATTAAACAAACTGTGACATTCTTGTCTGGAGCTGATAAAAGCGGAGTAGGTACACCATGAAGATCGTGCACTGGAGCAAGTTTACTTTTCGGTCTCTAAATACGCGTAGTTCTCACGGACTGTGTCAAATAACTTCCGAAATAGGCGTCAACTAAAATCAATAAATTATGTGTGCTCTTTGCTATTTTCGATATTCGAAAGAAATACTATTTGCAAGAATTTAATAAAGTTTACATTCACTCCAAAGTCCATACGCGTTTCGAGACCCCTTTCTTTAATCAGTTTTGCGGTTTCAAATATTGCGTTTCATTTATTCTAACGTCTTAAATGAACTATTAATAACACTGGTCGGCAAAAAAAAGTCAGTGAGCAAGAACCCCGTTAGGTGATCTTAGTTAATATTGATGTGCTGAATCCAAAACGGTTTCAAAAAAAAAAAATATATATATATATAATAAAAAAATATCAGATACATACTTTTTAAGTGATAATATCTCAAAATCTGGACGTGATCGAAAAAATCTGAAAACAGTTTTGGATTCAGGACATCAATATTAACTAAGATCACCTAACGGGGTTCTTCCTCATTGACTATTTTTTTGCCGACCAGTGTAATAGGAGAATCAGAAAAGTGCGATCAAGACAGAGAGAGAGAGAGAGGAGAGAGAGAGAGAGAGAGAGAGAGAGAGAAGAGATAGAAAGATAGAGAGACGGCGAGAAAGAAGGAGAGATAGGAAAGTTTTTAAAACATAGCAATATGACGACCGATTTGGATTTCTTAGGCGATATCTTCTGGTCCAAGGTCGGGCGTCTTACACTATTGCAATTGCTATCGAAGAAAACTTGCGATGCATTATTGTTCTTGCCATGAGTAGATCCCATCGAATAGGCAGGGAGGGATGTAAGTGAATAGGAATTTTTGTTTGTTTTGAAATCTAGAAAAGAACCGTCATATAGGGGCCTGAAAATTTCCAGAACCGGCCATGTATTCTAGGTTAAATGAATTGTGCGATTAGCTTTTATGCGTAATAAAACGGTAAATAATCATTTAAACCAGTTCGAACCGGCTAAGAACAAATATTTTCTCATTGAAGCGTCAAATTAAATAATTGAAAGCTGAGAATGGATTTCAAGATTTGATTAATTAAGGTCGCACTTAAATGAAATCGCTCCTTGAACGATAGATAGCTTCTGAATTCGGTAATTCAATTTGACAGATAAAGTGCAGAAGAATTTTCTAGAAGATTCTCTTTTTGCATGGCTTGGTTACCTCTGTCTAACGGGAGCCTGTTTTACCATTTTTTTTAATGCCTTTTTTCTCTGGTATATAAAAACAAATTCCTTCCGTTCTGTTTTCTATAGAAAAATGTCCAGGAAAAATACCTTTTAATCCTTTCGCAGCGGCTTTCTTTTTGAAGTTTCATATATTTTTTTTGCTTTTATTAAGTTTACTTTGGTCTAAAAAAAAAAGAAATGCTTTTTAAAATCTTTTTGAAGGGATGGGTGCTAGCCCCTGGGATCAATGTGTTGCATTCGTCTTATATGTTGGGACTTATTACATGGTAACTTTATAATTTGGTCGTGCTTTAACTTTTGTTGGGACATATATAATACTGCAGATGCGAAAGGGTTAAGTATTCGATGTGTAGGTTTTGGTTGAAAATAAATTTGAAAAAATTCTTTAGAATGGAAGTAGTCTCTCATCTGCTCTGGAGCTTAGTTTAGTTAGGTTAGTGTGGCTGCCACCAAGGGTGACACACTTAGGCACCAAATGAGACCGTTGTGATACCACGTATCATGGGGGAAAAAAAGAAAAACAGAAACTGAAACAAGTAAGAAAGCTAAAGTCGGTCAAGCCCGACTTTGAAATACCCAGCGTCCCGACATTATGAGCGCACTATGTTTTGCTTTTATATTTGTGGGCGTGGCAGTGGGCGGGCCACATAAATAATTTTCCTACACCTTTCATTCGCCTTGGTCAACCTATGTTGCGAATTTGAAGCTTCTACGCCTTTTACTTCACAAGTTACGATAAGCCCTTATTTGTGGGCTTATTTGTGGGCGCGGCTCGAGGAGGGCGGCGTCCATTTTTTTCCAGGATATGTCCCTTTTTTGTAGTTTACCAGTATACCAAATATCAATGGAATGTGTTGAGTGGTTCGCAAGTTACAAGCGTTTTACTGAAAACACAATAAATTCATTTATGGGCGTGGCAGTGGGCGGATGTCTCCCATTTTTACTTAGGATCATACTCGGACCCCGATATACATGTGTACCAAATTTCGACTTCATTGGTTGAGCCGTTTCGGAGGAGATCCGACCACGGACGGACGGACAGACGGAGAGACGGACGGAAGGACGGACGGACAGACGGACATCTCTAAATCGATTCAGTTTTTGATCCTGATCATTTCTATATATATTTGTCTATATATCCGGAGTTTAATTCTCCCTGTTACAAGATTCGCACAAAACTAATATACCCCGCTTACGCTGGGTATAAAAACGACACAAACATCCATGACCTTAGCTGGGAGTCGAACCCAGGGATTCTCGCTTCGTAAATTGACATCTCAGCTAACTATGGCACAGAGGCCGACAGTCTGGACCTTAAGATTAGTTCAAAATTTCCCATTCCACAAATTACTCAATTAACCCACCAATGCCACAATTTTTTGTTTTTTCAATGGAAAGTTCCGATAAGACAAATTTCGTCTATAGACACACAAATATGAAAATAAAATTTTTTTTTTGGTAATTTGTTCGTAAAAAGTCCATCTAAAGACGGAGCCAGGATTAGGAGGGTTAAGAAACTGTAATTTAAAAAAAAAAATGCCTCAAACTGTGTGTGGCAGATGTACTTACACAAGATTTCTCGATCGCGCATGCTGGGATTTCGTAGGATCGTCGCTACTTTCTGTCTTCCGTTAGTCTTTTTCGCTTTTAGCGTATCTTGACTATTATCTTTGGTGCTAAGCTCCTCAATGATGGTGTCGTCTTCGGAGACCACAGGTCGGCATTTTGATAGATGAATTGTTTCGGATGTGATGGTCGCATCTGAGGGAAGAGTTTGAAAGCAAATGAATGTAATGAAAAATTCTGTTTTTTTTTTTTTTGTTTGTTTTCTGGAAAGACCCACTGACCATCGTGTGGCATAAATGTGTCCCACTGCGAGGAGTCCCAGGGCTCTGAAAATACAGTCCCATCGTCGGATTGCGCCGAATCGATGCCATTGAAGTACGAATGACAGATGGAGTAATTGCGTTCGACGTTGTCGTATGAAGACAGCCGACTGCAGGTGTCCATAAACTTCGAATTATGCGAGGAATTATGGCCATCGCCGTTGGTGATTTTATGGCCATTCAATGGCTGCTGGGTCTGTTGCTGCGGCGGTGTGGAACAGCGGACTAATTCGGGCAGATTCAAGTCTGGCAAACGTTTCGCTATGATCTGATGAACGGTAACAGGTTTAGGCTTTTGAGTTTGTTGACTCTGTTGCTGTTGTTGTTGCTGGTCTTTTTGAATTATGTTCTCCTTATCGTGGTTAAGCTGACGTGATTGCCATTGAGCTTCGGAATCGTAGTCAGCATCCTCCTCATCATCATTACGATCGTCATCTTGTTTGCCCATGAACTCCCAACTGCTGTCGAGTTGCCATTGCTCCAAGCGGCCACGCGAACGTTTCGAAGCTTGTTGTTGCTGTGGCTTCTGCTGCTGCTGCTGCTGTTGTTGCTGCTGATGCTGATGCTGTTGCACCTGCTGCTTCTTTTTGAGTTCATCTAGGCTGCCAGCGATTTTTTCTATCTCTGTTGGAACCAACAGTGGGCACAGATGGGTGCGTGCAACGCCGCCTTTCGGTGGTTCTGAATGTCGATGATTGGCGGGTAAGAGTGGGCCACGCTGAGAGCGACGCAGTATGCTCGCTGTTGCCAGGCCCGCCTGTTTGAGAGCATCTGCTGGCTCAGCGTAGAAAGGACTGCCTTGTTTACTGCGCGAGGCAGGCGTCAGTGCGGTTGGTGTGGTATCATCACCTTCGGTTGTCTCACCTCCGGTGCTGCTCAAGTGCTTCAGTTGATTCTCGGAGAGCGATTGACTCATCACACCGGGCAGTAGAAGACCAGCTCGTGAGCGTGGCTG
This sequence comes from Chlorops oryzae, assembly GCA_020466095.1. NCBI lineage: Eukaryota > Metazoa > Arthropoda > Insecta > Diptera > Chloropidae > Chlorops > Chlorops oryzae. Next base: position 33,397,508 of record CM035808.1, read on the forward strand.
GGACTCACCGGAAAACTGTATCAGTTCATGGGTATCAACAGTGCTCTCAACAGTGGGCGCTGCAACAGTCGGAGGAGTGGCGGCGATTACATCTGTTTGCTGAGGATTTGATGGTGAAGCTGATGAATCATGATTTGAGTTAGCGGGAGAGAGCAGATTTCCATGCAGTGAGGTGATCGTGGCTAGAAATGAAAAAAAGTATTAGGAAACATATGGTTAGAAACATGGTATGTGGATTTGTTAAAGTAGCGATCTTACGTGTTTCCGCCAGCAGGTCCGGCCGCTTTCCCTGCACAAATTCTGATGGCTGTGTCGCTGGCTTGAAGCTTGTCAATAGACCAGCCCGCTCACTGGGATCATGCGACCATAAGTCCTCGTAATCGCTGATCTTATCGATCAATGTGCTCCGGCAATAGATCTGAGGACTTTCAAGAATATCCGATTCCTGGTAGTGCTTCGATTCCTTTCGCGCCTTCGATTTGCGTGACTTGCCCCCGTGATGCGTGTGTCCAGCAACTCCAGCGCTCGTCGGTGTACCAGCCATGGAACTGGGTGATATTATTTTGCGTTGACTATTATTCGAGTCCTTGCTGCTCTGCGATTGCCAGCGGCTACCGTTCGAGGAAGAGCCCTGCGAGGACAATGTGTCCTTGCATTCACCCTCGGGCGAGAGGCGCTTCGAAAAGGTCTGGAACGTTGTCGTATTGGAGTTGACGGCCGGTGTTAGAATGTTGTTGTTTGCCGCCGGCGTGGTCACCTCAACAAATTGCGGTGTCGAATTCTGATTTTGATCCATCATAAAGGTGACCGTTGTGGTCACAGTGAAATTGTTTGCCGCCATCTCAGTGGGACTGTGCGGTGATACCGGTTTCGACCAGCGCAATGGCGGTGCCGGCGGCTTACGCAAGTCCAAATTCAAGGTGTTCGGTGGCTTCGGACGCTGTGGTCGTATGCTACTTTCCAAATTTTGCTTATTCGCCCCGCCCCGAAATGGCACTGCCGCTTGACCATTGACGGACTTAAATGTACTTAAGTTCGACGTTTCAGTCGGAGCGTTCGAAGTCAAAGCGGTATTTCCATTTCGTTGATTATTCATATCCACCGGTGACATGGTAAGTATGACCGAATCCACCGATTCGGGACTCATCAGTTGCATATGTTGTCCGCCGCTTGTTGTGAAGGAACTCATGCTAGATGTTGTATCGGACGGAGTTCCGGCTTGACTAAAAACTCCATTATTTGCAATGCTAGCACCGATTTCTCGCAGATTGGACGTCGGGCTGAAGATCTTGCTCGATTGTGGCGCTGGCATTTGTGCATTTGAGCTGAAGACCGTTGTGCCCAGACCGCTGGTTTCGGTTAAGGAATTTGGTGATTTGGGATCTAGAATATTGATTGATTCGGGGTCGTTTGATGATTTCGGGCATGACATCGGATAGCGCCAGAACTCTTGTCCCAAAAGTGCCAGCGACGAGAGCTGCTGTCGGTTCTTGGCTTCGCGTAAGGCGCGCGGCAAGATAAGCTGCACTGGAAGCTCATCGCAACACTGCGCATAGTGAGCTATGAGTGCTGGGATCGAATCGAATTTGAAGCGCGAACTCTCGAGGCTAAGTATTCCGTCGTTCGACTGTATGAGGTAGTGCTCGATGTATGGACCCGTATCTGGCGGCAGGCGTACCGAAACGGCCATCGTATTGGGCTGACTTGAACCGCGCACGATAAAGTTCTGCAAAAGAGAAGATTTCGAGGTTAAAAGGGGGGAATTTCGAATGGAATAAATTACAGCATATATATGTATTTTAATATGAAAAAGAATAAATATCCTTAAGGTCTAATAAATCGACCCCATTGACTCGGATATTTTCGCGAAAGGATTTTTAAGAATTTTTTTGAAAGGATTTATAAATTTCCCTCTCCCTTCCCATGTATGCAAACCACACAAACTGTTTTTCAATGAAAATTGTTCGAAATCGTTTGGAAAACTTTCGAAGGAAAGCTCCTCACAGGAATCGAAGAACAAAAACGTTTAAATTTAATGTTGCGTTAAGAATCTGTGCGCCATAAATTTATTATAACAATGATAAATTGTCTTGATCCGGCAGACGATAATTCCTGGAGCACGCACCACGTTCTTGTGTCCGTTCCGTTTTGCGTTACGTTTTCGTCTGTGCGTTTTTTTTTTTTTTTACTTCCGTCTCCTTTCTCACAATCAAGTCGATTATAACTCATAAGCGCCGTAAAGTATGCAACACTTTGTGGAGCATTGTTTTAAGTCTGTAAGACGCGCGAATTCAAAGCGAATCATCATCTGAAGAGCTTCAACGAAATTAACGTTCAATTGCTTGTGTCCTTTTTCGATACCCTGCCGCCGCTGTCGCACGAGACCTTGCATAATGAGCAGCCGGCCAGCTATCCAGCGAGCCAGCCATAACAATTGCTATATCAAAAGTGTAGTTCCTTTCCAATGGAATGACCCAACAGCCCAAAAGATTCGGTTTTTTGTCTTTTAATTCCTTTTTCCTTCGCATTGTCTCGATAATCAGAACTTTCCGGCGTTGCATGCAAAACTTTGCAGACATTCGTTGGGAGTTAAAATGCGAAAGGACCGCCTGTTGCAGGGTGGTATTTGGGGGGAGGGGGGAGTTGACATGGCGTGCGTGTTGCGTTGCGTGGCGTGGCGTTAATCGTTTTCACATCGTTTCGTCGATTGGTCATTGAGACGTTGAAAGTTTTTGGGGGAGTGTGTTGTAGTCTTTTTGGATGATTGGATCGAATGTTTATGTCCTTTCTAAAGGGCAAATAAGAATTTGTTAAGGACCTTTTCTACCAATTGTAAATATTTGACAAGACATTTCATTTCCCGCTATTGATTTAATCATATAAATACCTATATATATATTTATTTTTTCTTTCATGAATTTGATGTCCTGAATTTAGTTTGAAGTGGAAGGTGGGGGCTGTGCAAACATGGCATTGCTCTCAACGAAAATATAGAAGAATGTAGGGTCCCATCCAGGGGAAATCCTCCGTCTGAGAGAGAGGCAAAAAAAAATAGAGGAACTGAATTTAGAAAGGGAAAGAGTTCGATGCAAACAAATTTCGAATTTTTCCTACACTTTGCAGGACAACGTAAAATCTTCCTTATTAATCAATACCATAAATTTTATGTAACTAAATGAAAGCGATGGAATTTTATGCCTTCAGAAACCTGGTTGGGAAATTAGTGCTCAAAAATGTTGGTCTTTAAATTTTGTTTTTTTTTTTTTAAGTCTCGAGAAGGAAGACTTTGAACTGAGAATTGAAGACTGAGAATATGTAGATGAAAATTATTTCAAAAAGGGTCCTTTTTTATTTTAAAATTATCGTTTTAGAAGGCATAATCGATAGAGAGATTGATTTTCCCGGACGAAAGGAATGGAGAAAATATTCTAAGGAATAAAAACTTCACACAGTACACCTTTCTAGAAGCCAGCAACATCCCAAGGAATGGAACTTTTAAATCACTAGAGCAATATTTAAGCACTTCTACCTTTCATGGTAAAGGAAAAAAAGTTCTCATTCTCAGCTATGAATGTGTAAACTTGTTCCAATCAACTGAATATATCGTTTCGATTGCCAAAAGCCAAAAACGACCAAAAACGGCCGGCCAAATCAAATAAAGTCCTGTACTCGTAAAATGTGCGATTAAAACTCATATGAGACCACATTTAAAGGAGTCGAACGGCGGAGCACAGAGGCTTTGGGCACTCGTGCAAGCACTGTGCACAGTAAATGCACAGGCACTGCGACGAGAGTGCAGCAATATTTGAAATTTATGTCAGGATAAAAGGCAAAAGTTCGAAATGGAGTAGTCACAGCGACTCGGTAAATAAGCATGTGAAATAATTCGGCATAGCGTGTCTACATTGTAGATTGGAATGGAGCACTTGGCACTTGGCACTTTGCTGATATCGCTTGATATTGGCAATAATTTTTAAGCGAAAGCGTAGACAGCAATGCTCGCAGGCATTCGAGGAAGAAAGAAAGAGAAAAAAAAGCAAACAAAAAGGACATACGAGAAAGAGAAATTATGGGGAAAAGTAGCAGGGTTAGCTTTAAGTATGTGAAACACTGACAAGGGCAAGGGCAAGTACGATTTATTGGCAAGAATGAACCACGATGTCCTGTGTCTGCGAGAGAGGAAGAGAGCCCTTTGAAGATGGAAGGGGATTTAAAAAAAAAATTTAAATCTTTAAAGTCCACACTCGACTATACTCTATGGTCATCGTCGCAGGGAATCTCCGGCTAATACAATTGATTTCATTATGCCACAAAAGCACAACGCCCAATTGTTGTCCTCCGTCTTGAAATAATTTTATTTTATAGGATTTTCATAGCATAACGATGTGCCTGGACGTCTCGATGCTGCATTTTTTCCATCTAGCTTCGCTGGATTTATCTCCTTTTGATTTCATTTCCGTTTTTCTTTTCACTTCTTTTATGAGATTTTACAAAAGAAAACCGAATACAAAGGCCATTGAGAAAGAAGAGGTGGAAAAAAAAATAGGAAATGGTTTTGAGGAAGAAAGGTCCGAAGAACTTGTTTGGACAGGAAATGCAATTTGGAAGCTTAAAAATTAAAGAGAAAAAGACAAGAACGAAGGGAGAGAGAGAGAGGAAAAAAGAAAAAAATTTTAACAAGCAAAATGCCCGGAAAAATACAACGTCTAACGTGGAATCGAAGACAAAGTCGCTTGTTATTTGCTGATTATGGGCAGGAGAAAAAAGAAGAATAGAAAGAAAAAAAAATTGAGGAATTGGGCAAGAGTCATCGCCTCTCCGAGGACTTTTCAGAGATAATTTCTTTTATTGTTTGAATTCAATGTACTTGGTATGCTATTGACATTTTACAAAGCTTGGAAATTAATTGCAAAGGACGAGGAAAATTCAAAGATCAAAGACTGAAGGTATGAGGGCCTAAAAAATTGGCATGGAATCAAAGCCAAGGACTGACTGTCCTTATGTCAATGTTTTCGGAAAAATGTATTAAATTCAAAATTATATCCAAAGGTGGATGTCCTTCTCTTTTTTGTCCTTTTTCAATTTAAAGTTGAATTTTTCAAATTTTTATTAATTTTTCTTTGATGGCCTTTTAATTTAAATCTGTAAACTCTAAGGCCAGAACACTTTTGGACAGCCATTGTTTAGGAAATTCCTTGAAAATTGAAATTCCAAGCTCAATAATTTTAATATTTTACGGCTTAATTGAAATAACAAGATTTCCTCTTCTTGAGAATAATTTCTATCTAAAAAGCTTAGAAATTTCCAGCATACCAATTCGGAATTCCTTTGTTTTCTCTTAATTGAAAATTTGTTAGATACTTTGTATCGAAAATTATCAGGACATAAAGGACAAAACATTGCAAATCGGATTACAGAATAAATATTTTGAAGCAAATTTATGTAAATTTGAGTAAATTTGCTTTTTATTTAATCCCATTGTATGTAATTTCCCGTGAGCAGTGCAGCTGGATTGAGACAATTTTGTCGAAAGGAATTTTCCTGATGAAGTAAAAAGTTCGAATGCTGTTGAAAGGACAGAAATATACGCAAAATGCTCCTTATAGTATGGAAAGGGGCTAAGGTTACTTTCAGTTATGTTTCCATATCCTTTATTGATATTCAGTTCGTTATTTGAATGACCAAGGAAGAAAACTATTTAAATTGTCGAAGTAAAGGCGTTGCTCAAGTCTCAAGTCTTTTGGCTTGTAAATATTTAATATTCTTTTAAAAAATGAGTAAAATAATAATTATATAAAATTATAATTTAAAAGAAGTTTTTTAGATCAAAGAAAACAATTATTAAGAAGACAACAGAACCTAGCCAACCAAAGTGGACTCCTTTTTCGAGCCCAATGGTCTTAAAGGCGCCCCGACAGGAGTTCAAAATGAGCGTTTTTTTTAAGAGAAAAGATCACGGAGTCTAATATGGAAAAAGTGTACCTTTCGAGATCTAAAAATTTATCTTGAGATGTCCTGGAATGCTCTATTAGATTATCCTAAGAAAGTCTGTGTGGACCATATTTTTCAGTTATTAGTTTTTTAATTTTTAGTCATCCTTAATACTTCTAGGCGATGTTGATTTTGAGGTCTTTGCAAAAAGGCTCTTAAGCACTACTTTGAAGAGTTACGTTTGGAGTCCTTTAACACTCCTATTCCGAAAACATTTCGCAAAGCTGTATAAAAGGAGTCCTTTTAGTGCTCCTTTGGTTGGATGGGAAGTGATTCAAAAGCAACTAAAAAGGATATACAGGGTGTTCCGTTTGTGAAGGTCAACCGGTCGGGAGATCATAGAGGAGGTCAGAACTAACAAAAAATCGTATGGGCGCAAATGCACCCCAGAAAGATTTTAGGCAGTAAGTCGAGAAAAATAACTCTCCCACGATAATGGTTCATCGTAGAAATAAAACTTAGATGCAGTTTGAAAGCCAATTGTATGTGCATTTAGGCAAAATTAAATTGATGGTGAAAATTTGACCCATTGAGTAAAAAATAAACGGTCAAAGTGCAAAATTCTGAAAAAAATTTCAACTTTTTTACTTTGGAAGCAATTTTGGTATGAAAAGTGTCCAATTAACACCCAAATTTTTTATTTTATTCAAAATGCTGGATCGATTTCCTTTAATTTGCTACCCTAACAGGTTGGCTGATAAGTCCCCGGTCTAACAAAGAAAAACACATTTTTTTGTCAAAATTCGTTTTTATTATTCAACATATTATTCAAGAGCGATACAACGATTATAACGACCTTCCAATTTTTTGATACCATTTTGGTAGTACTCCTTCGGTTTTGCCTCAAAATAGGCCTCAGTTTCGGCGATCACCTCTTCATTGCAGCCAAATTTGTTCCCTGCGAGCATCCTTTTGAGGTCTGAGAACAAGAAAAAGTCGCTGGGGGCCAGATCTGGAGAATACGGTGGGTGGGGAAGCAATTCGAAGCCTAATTCATGAATTTTTGCCATCGTTCTCAATGACTTGTGGCACGGTGCGTTGTCTTGGTGGAACAACACTTTTTTCTTCTTCATATGGGGCCGTTTTGCCGCGATTTCGACCTTCAAACGCTCCAATAACGACATATAATAGTCACTGTTGATGGTTTTTTCCCTTCTCAAGATAATCGATAAAAATTATTCCATGCCCATCCCAAAAAACAGAGGCCATTACTTTTCCAGCGGACTTTTGAGTCTTTCCACGCTTCGGAGACGGTTCACCGATCGCTGTCCACTCAGCCGACTGTCGATTGGACTCAGGAGTGTAGTGATAGAGCCATGTTTCATCCATTGTCACATATCGACGTAAAAACTCGGGTGTATTGCGAGTTAACAGCTGCAAACACCGCTCAGAATCATCAACACGTTGTTGTTTTTGGTCAAATGTGAGCTCGCGCGGCACCCATTTTGCACAGAGCTTTTTCATATCCAAATATTGATGAATGATATCACCAACACGTTCCTTTGATATCTTTAAGGCCTCTGCTATCTCGATCAACTTCAATTTACGGTCATTCAAAATCATTTTGTGAATTTTTTTGATGTTTTCGTCGGTAACCACCTCTTTCGGGCGTCCACTGCGTTCACCGTCCTCCGTGCTCATTTCACCACGCTTGAATTTTGCATACCAATCAATTATTGTTGATTTTCCTGGGGCAGAGTCCGGAAACTCATTATCAAGCCAAGTTTTTGCTTCCACTGTATTTTTTCCCTTCAGAAAACAGTAAGGGTATTCCCTTAAAGATGAAAAGATGAAAACCTCGAAAAAGTACAAGGCACTTTTCGGGAACACACCTTTTTGGCAACTTTGAATAGTTTGTGTAATTTAAAAAATTGACAGTTCGGCCAGGGATTCATTTTGTAATATAAAAATTGTATGCAAAAACAGTGCTATTTTCCCGTATTTTTTTGATTCTGTAAGTCTCGTTTTCTCATAGGAAAATACTTAAACTAAATTATTTTTATTTCTCAAAATCATTTTTCACTATTATAATGTTGATTTGTATAAAAATAAACATTAAGCTGTTACTTGTATTGAGAATGTTCTTATTGTAGGGCATTTAGTAGTTTTAATTTTGGTTTGAGGGCAACACTACAAATTACGCTTCGAAATACGAGCCAAATACGCGACCAATTTGACTTGAAAGTTTTCGAAGCTGGCGTGTAAAAATTTTCATACAAAATTTGACAGGTAATTTTCGAGGCTCGTGAAATTTCGAGGTTTTCGAGGTTTTCGAGGCAAATACACCTTTAAGGGAATACCCTTAGTATTTTATCAAAACACGAAATTCCTTTTTTTCCATTTTTTTCACAATAACAAAAGTTGCTTCGCAAAAGACGCTCTATCTCACAAACTAATTGACTTACAGACGTCAAATTTTGACACGAATCATTTGAAGGTTGCCACTATATAAAAATAATATGCATTTAATACTAGCGACGCCATCTATGTGTCAGACCGGGGACTTATCAGCCAACCTGTTATATGTCTAATAAATGTTTTGAAAATAAGATGAGAAAAATAAATATCTAAATGAACATCTATCTGACTGCTATCTTACTTACTGCCTAAAATCTTTAAGGCAGTATAACTCCTATAAGGGGTGCATTTGAGACCATTGATTTGATTTTAAAGGAAATAATTCAGATTATTAGTATTTCCACAAAGATCAAGCTTGAAGGGTAATATTTTTCAAACACAAATGCTAAGTGGACTTAATTAACCACTTAACTTCTTAACCCTTTCGAACCGGAAAGCAGCCGTCAGACCTATCAAGATTTTATTCATATATTCCATTTCCTGGTATAGGTATATAAGTAAAAAGATAAACAGTGACTCAAAATACCGTACCATACCCTAAATAGAAACAGGAGGAGCTGGGACACCTAGGTCTCATTTAGGTATTTTAAACGGGACGTATGGGTCCCAATAGGTCCGAAAGGATTAAAAATATTTTTGCTTTCTCGATCCTCTCAAATTGTAATAAGTATAACACCCTTTGGGTAACGAATATCCTCAGTTAATTTGGGCTCAATTTACTAGGTCCTTGACATCTTTACAATCGGAAAAAGCTTTTTTAAGAACTCAATTCGCTTCACAAAAAGCTCTCAAAGCGATCATTTTCGATAATGCTTACACAGTCAATTGTCAAACATAAAATCGCAGAGAAAAGAAAAAACTTGCTGTAAAGAGGTGAGTGAGAGGGGCAGAGGGCGAGAGAAAACTATTTGACGATTTCAGTTATTCTTTTTATCGAAACTTTCGATGGCACTTCCTTGCGCTTCTTGTCCGTCGAAACCACTTGAGGGCTCAATTGTCAGGAACTCATACACGCTCGTAAGCTGTCCTTGAGCACTTAACTGAACGACTTGATTGCATATGCATGAACTAAAAATTGCATATGCGCTACGATGGGACCTTGTGCCTTTCTCAGCGCACGTTTCAACGAGTCGTCCTTTGAAATCGCACATAACAGCAAGAAAAACAACAACAACAACAACAACATGTCGATTACCGTTTGTCCTCATCTTTGAATGCGTGCTTTGCATTGCTAAACGCAAACGCAAACGCGAGCGACCAGAGAATTTCCGTCGCATGCAGTTCGCCTTATTTCGCAATAAATTCATTTTGAATTTGAATTTGAATTTGCAAATTTGTAAACGGATTTCAACTCTTCAACGAGTCATAATAATGGCAATGTGTGAGTGGGTGTGTGTGTGTGTGTTTGTGCTTGTGTGTGAGGACTTTATGAGTGCATTATCGTTAGCAATTGTATCTGTCAGAATTATTCATGCGTGTATTTAGCTTTGAACCATGTGAAATCACTTTCGAGTTTTTTATGCTTTTATTTTTGAAAAAGTTGCTCGAAAACTTTGTGGCCTTTAGCTATATTCGGAGACATGAATTTATGTGTATTTTGTCTGGCTTTGTTAAGGATTTAATTATGCAAATTGAATTTTTATTCAACACTTTTGTGGGAGAAAATTAAATGTTCTATGAAAATTTTGAGGGTAAAACCATTTTTCAGTTTTTGTTGATCTTTTGTTAAGCTTTTAAAAGCTTTTAAAAGCGAATTCCAAATAAAAAACTTTATTGAATTTTTAGGAAATTGAATTTTTAGGAAATTCTATGAGATTACTTTAAGCTTAAAGAGAGCACCATATTTTGCAGGGCAGCCAAAAATATTTAAATTAAGACCTAAAAGTATGCACATCAATATTAAAGAAAAAATAAATGAATTTATGAATATTTTCCTGTGGCACTTAATTCCAGATATTACATGATCCTTAATTTGAAAATACCCTTCTCGAGGTGTATATAAATAGGCGCGTTTTTAAGAAAAAATCGGAGTCTCGGAATCGGAAGTACATATTTCAATATACTGACATGTATATTTTTAAGGCTCAATTGAGACATTTTTGCTTGCCCTGCTCATTTCCCAGTCAACCATATCCGGAGAACTCCGAAAAACGAGGGTATAAGGACTCTTTTTTAATCGCCATGACGAAGTTTTTTCAGAGTGTTCCAAGTAGGAGTGTAAGAGGACTCATAAGGGAACTCTTCGAAGTAGTACTTTTGCCAAGGCCTCAAAAAAAAAGCCGCTTAGGAGCATTTAGGGAGACTAAACGAGTGTTTTTTAAAATAATTTTTCACTGAAAGAAAGTCCAAACAGACTCTCAAGGAGCATTCTAGCAATCATGAAAGATAAATTTTGAGATCTCGAAATGTACACTTTTTCCATATTAGGCTCCGTGCTCTTTTCTCCCGAAAAAAACGCCCATTTCGAGCTTTTGTCAGAGCGTTTTAGGAGCATTTGCGCTCTGAAAAGGGAGTCTTTAGGATCACCGTGCTTCTTTGGTTGGCTGGGTTTGTTTTCATTAAAAAATAGAAACACTGTTTCGTAATTCCATCCCGAAAAGTATGCAACGAATTTTAGGTTTCCTGGATTATTTACAGAAATACTTTCGATCTTGAAGTAATATCCTTATAAAATCATAGAAAGTGAAAGGCCCCTTTGTTCTGAGTTGTAGAAAAATCAACTTAAAGTTGTAAAATTAAGTGCTTCAGCCACATTTTACTCATGGTATTCTTTGAAATGAGATCCGCACTCGTAACGAGGTGCTGTTTTTTTTTTTATATTATCCATCAGCCACAAACTGCAGCCGCAAAAAATGGTCTCGGCTGAATTCCGTATGTATAAATATCCGTACGTTGTATGCGTTTCATCAGCCTATTTCCGTCACAGCTTACGACCTGATTTGAATTCGAAAGGAACATTTCCGGAATGTCGAACAATGGAACGGGCTAGACACAGTGGTGATGTTCTTACATTACAATTCGATGCCCCGAAGATATGAGCGGCACACACACAGTACACACACATACACATACACGTCTGCTCCTTTCAGTTTGAAGCCGCAAACACATTCATATTCGGTCCTGTTACTTGATTTACACAGCAAAAGGAGTAGACTACAACGAATTTATTTACGCAATATGCCGCATAATACGTTCGGATGCAGCCGTGCGAAAATGGTAAAATATAGATTTTACCACCAGTGAGTGTCGCAGTGGCTCCCGAGGTACTACTCTCTATGCGTAAACTCATTCGGAATGCGTTTTCGCATGAATGCATTGCAAACTGACTGAAATGCAATGCAGTAAAGTTCGCAGCTACGTGGGTAGAAGTAATCTTAAAAAAGTTGTAGTATAGTTTCAGGCGCTTTAAGCATTTTGTTGAAAGTACATGGAAAAGAAATACATACACATGTATGCAACTTAAGTAATGCCATATTAAAGGCTTCAGGGAACAGGCAAGCATTTTTTAACAGCCACTTAGTCAAGATTTTACGTGTCATATTTAGATGTATACCTCTGTGGAGAAACATGGTTTTTTAAATAAAGTTTCACGAGATATGGCAGATCCGGTTTTGTACAGGGTTGCTATTTAATCAAATTATGTATATAATACCTTTTTCTTATAAGAATCAATAAAACAAACTTTGTAAAGCAAACAGCCTGACAAACAGGGCAAAAACCCAAAATTTTGCACCTAACAGTAGCAATATATCCGGTAATGAACAGGGCAACCACAAATATTTAAATTGAGTCCTAAGAACATACATGTCAGTGTATTGAAAAATGTGAGGCAGAAGGCCCCATGGCACGGGTCACTGGCTTGACGGCCCTGACTGGTAAATAAATGTATGAAGCGGGACTCGGCGCGGGTTTATTGTAGGGAGCGTCACCTTTGACAAATTTTGGGCCCTACCCCGAAGTAATGCCAAAGCGTTTCTAGGGTAGGAATCCCACCTAGAAGAGAGGGGATGTTGTTTAGTGGAATCACCACGCACCCAGCAATCACAGATGCTGTCAGTCCGAAAGGAATTTTGACCTCCTCAGCCAAAAAAATAAAAAAATATATATGTATTATTTTCGATACCGAAGCTCCAATTTTTTCTTTAAAATACACATATTTATACACCACTCCAGAAGGGTTTTTTGAAATTTTACGAATTATGTCAAAGCTGCAATTAAATTCCACAGCAAATCAGTTTAAATATGGAAATAGATTAAATTGAATTAAAATTTCTATTCCTGTACCAGATGTTTTCGAACCACCTCACATTGGACCCTTTTCTTCGGCACCAATAGATTTTTGTGCATATTTTTAAAGCTTTTCTCTATAAAATATATGTATGTATGTATAAGCATCGATCGATGTATTCCGTGGCATGAAAGCTTTCATTAATTTTCCATCTTGTTTGGCCAAAAGCAATTTCCTTCGACATTAATTATATTTACTAACGTTTGTGATTACAACAAAAGCGCCACCAACAAGCAACAACAATTTGAATAAATCTGTCCTCCAATCAAAATGCAAATTCCCGTCCAGTTCAGCTCGATTCGAAATTCGTTCGCAACTCATGTAGGAACCACCGTCCTACTCCCAATGGTCATTTCGAGGATTAAATATGCCTCGAAGGCACTCTTAAACATAAATTTCAAAAGCAAATGGTTCTCTGCATTGTGCCATATGAAACGCATTCGATCAATTTACAAACGCACGCACGCACGCACGCACTCACGCACAGTGGTACGCAATCGACATGTGAATAAACACTTTAACAGTTAATTCCGAAAAATTGCCTCCATAAAGTAACGCAAAGTAAAGCAAAGCATAGCAAATAATGAGCGATTCCATTGTTCGTTCTCAATTGAATTTTGAGTACTCCAAGTGACTTGGGTGCCATGCATGTGTAGTGTTGTGTTGTGTGTATGTGTGTGTGTTGCCCGTTAGTCTAGCCAGTAATTGTTGTAATGTTGCCATGTCCACTGTTGTTATCGCAGCCTTAACACTTCATGTCTGGTCGGAATGACAATGTTTGTCAGTTCATGTCAGCTTTATGGCGGGTAATTTTCTGTACTTAACCAACGTACGTCTATGAATACTGACATTAATGACAGTTTATGCACGATGGCATCCCGTTTTGATGGACATTTTCGTTCATTTATTGTGTTGCAAGAAATCCGGGAGCTTTGTAAAAGACTGAGGCGATAGAGTAAAAAGGCTTAACGATGGGTAGGCACTAACTCGTATATTTTCCATAACAATTTTGAGCCGATTTAAATGCCGAAGTATATTGAGGGATTTAGTTTTCAAGGCGAATAGCCAAACGAAATATCAGTGGAGGGATTTTTATTGCAACTTTTAAAAGAATTGAATTTCCTCTAGGTGTTTCATAGTCAATTTGGTTGAAGAATTTCGGTGTAGGTATAAAGAAATTTCAATAAAAATAATTTAAATCAATTTCGATTTCATTTCATGTGACTCTGCAATCAAATTTTCCCACAAATGTTGCTAGCAACAAGGTGTCGTGAAATCACTTTTATTGCAACATATTCGCGAGATTGGTCGTATAAAAGTTCTTACACGACTTTACGGGCGAATAAACGAGCGTTATTATGAGCTCAAACCTTCACATCGTCCGGAAGTACATCGCTCAATGTTTGTGCCTCGACCATTCGACCCTTTTTCTTTTCACATACATACATGCATAGGTACATATGTGCATATGTCAAAAAAGGACTTGGTAACATGTCAAACCCTGTCAATGGTTGTCAACATTGTTTCTTGCTGTGTTTGTTGCTTGTTTGATTTTATCGTTGTTTTGGTGGTATTGTGATATTGTTGTTGCGCTCATTTTATTGCGCCATTTTACTTCCTCAACCACAATTTTCCATACACATTTGATGTCTGTTTGTATGTATGTACATCCTACATATGCGATCATGGCTGTAACCATGGTTATGGAGTCCATTAGGGTGATTGAATGCTTTCAATTATAATTTTGTTAATAATTCATTAGCAAAATAATTTTGCAACAGGACCAGTTGTTGTCGTCATGAGAGCAAAGCAAAAAAAAAAAAAAAAAAAAAAGAAATAGTCGTAAAAAGTGAATAAAAAGGAGGAAATGAAAATACTTATTTATGTACACCGGAATTGCTGTTAAAATGACATTAACACCCACTGATACTGACGAAATGAGGTTCCTAGCTTAAGAGGGGGAAATTTTTGCCTCCATTTTTATTGTTTCGAAAATTTATGCGAATTTTTTCGACCGTGAGCGGCTTATCATGCCAACAGTTGTCGGTCGGTCGGTCGATTGGTCGGTCGGCTCGTTGCTCGTTGAAAAGCCGTTGTCGTTTATGGTTTTGAATGGAAGTGACAACCGCAGCGCAGCGTTGGGCACTTTCCAGCTAGACAAAAAGGCTCATATTATATTACAAAAAAATTGTACTTTTTTTTGTCTGCCCAGATACCAGTTGGGTTTGATGGACTTTTTTCAATGCCTATTGACAAGCACTTTACCCTCGCACAATATCGAGACCAAAATATTTTAGTAAGCTTTGTAAAAATATCAATATTGACAATTTTTGTTTTTTTTTTTTGTGGGTTTTTTCTGCAATTCTTTGTGATGTTATGCGGTTTCAATGTCTCGTCTGTCTTTGTTTGATATGTTTTTGTTGGATTTAAAAATTTCGAAACGAGCTGAAAGAGTGTTGAATGTTGGGGCAAAATTTTCTATTAATTTATTAAAGCCTATTTTAAATTTAAAACATTGTTTAAATGTCAAATTTTCATACAAAAACTGAATTAAACAATGTTTTAAGGTTAAAAGACTATGAATAAGGGGTTAGTATTCGGTGAAGTGAAATCCTTTGAATAATTTTTTTGCTTAAATTTCTTCATGATATATGTATGTATGTATGTAGACTGACAGTTCCATTGTTCACGCTGTGTTTCAATCAAAGCAGCATGTTGCTAATCAGCATGCTTAGATACAACATGCAAGACAATTTAATCGGGCTTGCCTAAAGCACCCTTAACGGAGAACAAGTGAAGCCACATCGGCACATTGAAATTTCGCCTTGTTCGGTGTGAGTCATCGGACTTATCTGTATTTATTTTTTACTTATTACTTGACTTATTTGTTTTTTTGTTCTTGTTTTCAGTTGCAATGCAGCATCAAAACGTCAATCTAGCTTTAGCTGGAAGCAACAAAAGTGCCGCAACAAGATGACTCACGGTATAGGCCACTCACTACTGCCCACTTCTGTGCATTTATGTATGTATGGATAATGTATGTATGTATATTATTGCATGGAAAATATCGTCCGCTGGCTATTGCTTCCCAAAGGTGGCCATTATGAATGGTTGGAGCTTTGGCTATTTGCTTTTTGCAGCATGATTGGACGTGAGCCACGTCGTGATTTGCCGCCCCCCCAACCCCTCTTCTACCGTTCAGCGTTCGTGCAATTGAAGCGAATTCCGTAGAACTGAAAAATCTAAGCTGTAGAGAGAGGTTTGTGAAAAGTGAGGGAGCGGAAAAAAGTATTTTAAATTGCTCCACCGCACCCTCCTGGCTACCAAACTATAGTTTCCAACGAGCCGCAGTGAGAAAAATGATTTTTTCCGCATTTAGGTTTTCAAACTGAAACTAGAACGAGACACGAGAAGTCATTGAACCATTCTCTCCGCTGAAAGTTTTCATTAAATGGACTTCACTCTCGATTGAAGGGTTTTTCATTAAAACTGGAAATTATTTTTTCCGTTTTTAGTGCAAAAAAAAAACAAGAAATTTTTGCATCCATCATTTTCAATATTGCCTGCATTGGGAGATTAATACTTAAGCGGCTTATCACCTGGACAACACGCTGTCAGTCAGATTGTATTGGCAGCCATTACAACGCAGGATGCCGGCAGACAAAAGAGAAGAAGGTATTTAGGATGGCAAAGAGTGGACTTCATTTTGTATCGTTGATGAACTTTTAATAACTTCGACGAAGTGGGCAGATTTGAGTGGGAAATAGAATGAGAAAGTATGAAACATATGACAAAGTTGAGATTATGGATTAAAAGGTTGAAGGACATCCATAGATATATGAGAAGCTGAAAGCATTTTTCGGGATGTTTTACAGATTTTTGAGGATTTTAAGCTTAACTGAAGAAATATGTTCTTCAAAAGCCATAAAAAAGCGAAACCATTTTTGTTTTTTCGATTGAAATCTCCTTTTGTGATGATGTTTCGGGTGGGAAGACTTTCTAGGAACTCCATTGAAATTCGAAAAATGCATCAAATGAAGAAAAAAGGCATACATTTCATGGCACTGAATGTCGTAGTTGAAATATTTGGAATATGAATTATAAATACTGGGAATTTTGGGGTACTTTTTATTATCCTTCAGTACGCA
The DNA here is from genome assembly GCA_020466095.1 of Chlorops oryzae. Taxonomy (NCBI): domain Eukaryota; kingdom Metazoa; phylum Arthropoda; class Insecta; order Diptera; family Chloropidae; genus Chlorops; species Chlorops oryzae. Next base: position 33,414,293 of record CM035808.1, read on the forward strand.
GTTGGCGCTTTTAAACATTTTTGGCACTTACATAGCTTATTCAAAATGCCGTGAAATATTTTATATAAAAGTGCAAAAAAAAAATTGGACCGTTTACTTTGAGAGTGGTGTAACCGCGTTTTCGTATTTCGAGACATTAAGTGGTTCATGTCCATTACCCAACACCCGCCACCACCCAGAAAAACTGCGAAGTCTTTAGAATGGGTAGCTTAATACGAATCTAAAAACTAAACTAACCCACGGCCTTCAATTTTCCCTCAAAGCCGCTTAGAATCGGAAAATAGAAAAATGGAGTTACACCACTTTCAACAATATATCGTCGGCTTAAAGTGTAAACCTGCTAACTAACAATTTCAAAACTTTACAGGGTAAACAAAAAACACTTTTTTTTCAAGACTTCAAAGTAGGGAAGGAGACCCAAAATATGGATGGTTTATTTTGTTCCTATATGAAGTCTCTTCTAAATTCGATTCTGTGCACCATACAAAGTCTACTTGGAGTCACTTGTTGGTGTTAGCTGTGAACTTTGACCACAGTTGGACTTAGCAGTTTTACTCATACCAATTTCTCCGTATTTAGAATTTGAAATTAAAAAAGATTTTTTTTCCTGACGATGCAGTGTCCTTTTTTCTTTCGAATGACATCGAAAAGTCGGAATCGGTTAAAAGTGGACTTAGCAAGTTTACACTTTAATCCGTCGCAATTTTATTATAGATTAATAATTAAATTCTATTAATTATATCCATTTCTTTTCAAAAAATACAATGAATAATGGTGATTAAAAAATGTATGATAAGAAGACCTACTTTTTCTATGTGCAACAATTTTATTCATAAATAAATCTGATTATCTAACGATTCTTCTGAAGCTATCACCAGAAGTTTTTTGTCAAAAAGATACAGAATTATGAATATATATTGCGTTCAAAGTTCTTAAAGCTTAAAAGTTCTATTAAAATGGAATTATCCTAACTGATTTATGCAACATAATTCATTTTAACATGCAAATTCCCCGAGTTTTAATGAACGATTATGCAAGTTGTGTAGGCAAAGCCGAAATAGAAAATTTTAAAGCGATTCAATAATTTTGAACGATTTATTGAAATTATTAAATATACTAAGTCTCTGCTGTTTTGAAATGAAACAATGAATAATTATTTGTCAATGAAAAATAAATTTTCTGAAAGATTGCTTTGAAACAAATGGAACATCTAATTAATTCTTCAAATGAATCATTCCCTCAGAAGAAAGACTCCACCGAAAAGAAAAAGACATTGAGCAAAACGAATGGTTACTTGCAAATAAATTCTGGAAACTCGAGCGAAAAGCTATTTCTTAATTAAAGCCGATCCAATTATCGTTCTAAGTCGTACGCAGTTTTTGGCGAACATTTTTGTAAGCATGACACAAGTTCTCCTGCAGTTTTAATGAACATTTGAATTTTTGTGGCAAACGAAATAAAAAATTTTGAAAGCAGATGTCAAAATTTTGAAACGATTTAATGATGAAAATCTATTAACTTTCTATACTAAGCTGCGTGCTTGGGGTATGACTTGAAAGACTCGAAGCACGAAAATGAAAATTGGAGGTTTTTACAATTTGAAAAAGTAAATTGTTCTGAAAGTTTGCTTTGAATTCTGTACAAAAGGCATTCACATCTTTAATTAATTGGCCAAATAATCATCCCCTTCAAAGCAAAGACCTCCTACTCTAAGTTAAAAAAAAAACAAGTAAGAAAGCTAAAGTCGGTCAAGCCCGACTTTGAAATACAGCTGACATTTGAGCACTAGTTTTGCTTCCTATTTGTGGGCTGGCATGGAGGCAATAAATTATTTCCTACCTTTCATTCGCCTGAACCTATGTTGCGAATTTGAAGTTCATTTTACTTCGGAAGTTAGAAAAATCTTCATTTGTGGTGCGTGAGTGCCGCATAAAATTCCTACACCTTTATCGCCTTGTGAACCTATGTTGCAATTGACTTCTACGCCTTACTTCGAAGTTACGAAAAACTTGTGGGTGGCAGTGGCGACACAACAAATTTTTTCCTACACCTTTCATGGCCTTGGTGAACCTATGTTCGAATTCGAAGCTTCTACGCTTTTACTTCGAAGTAACAAAAAATCTTCATTTGCGTGAGTGCGGCATAAAAAAATTTCTCACCTTTCATTCGGATTGGTGAAATGTTGCGAATTTGAAGCTTCTAGCCTTTTACTTCGGAAGTATGAAAATTCTCTATTTGTGCGTGGCAGTGCGGCTACATCAATTTGTTCTAACCTTCATTGCCTTGTCACTATGTGCAATTTGAAGCTTCAGCCTTTTACTTCACAAGTTACGTTATTCCTCAAATTTGCTTATATTGATGGCCGCAAGTTGGTGTTGCGGCCATTTTTTTCAGGCGGGACCTTTTGTGAACAAGCATTTAAAGCATCAATAGAATGTGTTGAGTGGTTCGCAATTTCAAGCATTTTACTGAAGATGACACAATTATTAGTTTTAGAACATTTGGAATTTCTTGTTACTAAGAATCAAATTTGATACGATATACATGTGTGCAAACGTTTATTGCACCTATATTTCGGAGGACTAAGACCGGATGGGTAAGACTTGAAAGACTCGAAGACGGAAAATGAAAATGGAGGTTTTTAATTGAAAAGTCTAAAGTTCAGTTTTGATTGATCTTTAAATGATTTCTTAATATCTGGCAAGATTAATCATCCCCTTAAAGCAAAGACCCCCTTAGTTGAATAAAAAAAAAAACACTTGAGCAAAACATGAAATAGGTACTTGAGCAAATAAATTCCTCTCGAAGCGAAAGTATTTCTTAATTAAAAATCAATCATCATCATTTCGTTTACCTTGTGCTCTGTATAAGCGCCACATGCCGGCAAATCGAGGGCTTGAGTAGAACTCCCCTCCCCATGGATATTACTGACCACTGCCTCATTTCCCCCAATGGGTCTTTAAGTTGCTACGCTCGCTTTGTTTCCATGTTGCTAGCAACAATTCGATGCATAAAAAAATCAATGTTTCTCGGGCAATTAATTTCTACGCTTGACGAACATTCGTCGATTACGCTTGTTTGCGATTTTAATGTGCGCGGCAGGGGGCTCGGGGAATATTGGCTTCTAGGGTGGGTGGCTTACTTTGATTGAGTGGGCGGGACAGTTGTACGTATGTTTTAAAAGTAATGGAATCTCTCGTTACGAATAAACGATAAACGATAATCCCAATTGAGGATAGCTTGTGTTCATCAATCATAGCAAAGGTAGCATATGCTCTCAGAAAAGCAAGAAAACTTTTTGAATTTTTTTCTTTTTGAATAAATTAGATAATGGTACCCAGGGTTGTAGCTACAAATTGGCGTGTTTATGTTAAAGTAATAAGTTAAGCAATTCGAAAATTGAAAGCATTGGTATATTTCAAAAGAAAATTTTCGGATATTTGAGAGCCATGTTGGATTCTCAATATCCTTGGAGTTTTCTTACTGAAATAAAGCTCTAAAAACTGTGAATGAAAAAGAATAAGAAGTATTGAGAAGTATATGAGACCATGAAAACAACAAAAAACAAGAATGAAAATGATTGCGAAATAAATTGTTTCACTTTTCCTAGTACTGAAATCGTAAGTAATCGTAGAATATTGAGTGCGCAGGGTTGCATCCGACATTCCGGTTTTAATTTGCAATAAGAAATGACTTATGAGCTTGAACTTTTTATGCAAATTAAATGCGGGAACAGATGATTGCAACACATTTTTTTTTTTACAGATAAGGTGGACTTCGAGTTCGAAAGTGAAAATTTTTTGGCACCGTTTTAAGAATACAAGAAGACTGGATTTAGCCGTCTCTCTCTTACACCTTATGAGGTTGTAGCTTATTTACTTGCATCCTTTTAATGTGCATATATAAGTATAGGCCACAAGTAAGGTTTTTCAAATGAATATCTCCCCAAAATTATTTGCCTTAAAATCCTTAAATTGTGCATTAAACTATTCTTCATAGCAGGGCCACAGCACTTTACTCACAGCCCCCAACAAATGTTGTTTTTGTCTTTTCGTTTTTCAAAAATTCTTATTTTAAACATTAATAATATTTGTTCACTTTGAGGCATACCCAAATGTTGCACAAAACGAAAAAATCCTACAAACCGAAGTCACGGCCTCGAAGCTTTTTAATTATCTTTTGAAGCTTGGGCGCTTTTCCCGAGAATCGTTATTTATTTGCGCACTTACTTACAATAATTAAATGCCGTCCTTTTCTGCTTTTAAATATATTTTTAAAGCATATTTTTCTTCTTTCGGTAAGCCGCAAATGGTTTTAAGTCGTTGAAACACGGACCAATTTGTGAAATGAAATGAAAAAAAACTTAATTAAAAGCGAGCGGAGTCGATATTTAAAAAAAAATATATTTTCCATTTAATTATGGGTACTATTTTTTTTTTTGTCACTCTGTAGGCAGCAGCCAAAACTCCTCATAAAATTCCAAAAACAAATAAATCAAAATCTTAAATACTTTTCAAGTATTTTTTTTTTTTTGATGTTGAAATTTGCAAACAATTTGCTAGGAATGATGCGCCAAAAAGTAAATAAAATATTTGCACAAATTACAATCAATTAACGGCATAAACAATGGCAAGCATTTCGGCAGAGTGTTCCTCGTTAATAAAATGCAAACGCATGCAATGCGATGTGAACAGAGCGGGAGCGGAAGCGATAGCAAGAAGTTGGCGCCCGAGCAGGGGCAGCTGTTACCCATGGCGATAGCAATTGAAATATGCGCGCCAGCAGTTTTTGCTTAAATGATTTTCAGTCTCCTCTCTCTCTCTCTCATCTCTCGCAATTTGACGATAGACAATACAAATGGATTCAACAGATCCGAAGTATGCATTGTGAATATGTCTTTATGTTCGTTTTGTGGTTTAAATACCAACAATACCAGATTCATTAAAAGCCTCCTCAGAGCCCCCTGGCCGGTTTGTATACACATGCGTAAAAACAAATAGAAATGAATTGTATGCATGAATCACAGAAGGAGATACATTTGCGTATCGGTATCGAGGCTGGATTCCTTTTTTGTTTTTGTAATTTATCAGGACACGTGCGGTATGTGACGATGGATAGTGACAGTCAGGAGATAGCAACATTGGACAGACAGATAACGGACAAAACGATTTACATGATGTGCATGATGATGAATGGAAAGCTGGCCTTTTCTTCTCTTCCTTGAAAATATTACCTTAAAACCCAATGAGATTTCAAATGAAAATATGTGAACAATGCAAAAGGAGTAAAGTCTGTCTCGTCACCATGGCAATTGGAAGCGTATTCAGTCGTCTAACGAAAGGACGATCGGGTTTGAGTTTTTCTAATGGGCATTAACAGACAAAAAAAAAAAAAAAAAACGCTTTTCAAGTCAAAACTTTAAAATGGATATTCAACTTACTCCTTCTTCTTTGCCCTGCAGGAAATGTACAGCTCCAGACCGTTGTATACCCGGTAGAAACCAAACTGGATGCGTTAGCAGCAGACGTTCGACGAGACCCAAATCACAGGGTGGTGAATCATCACTGCCTCGGGATGTTTCGCTTGATGTTTCGCCTTCAGCCAAAATGCCACCATCCGAACTGGAGACCAAGGATGTGCGCGACTAAAAAGAGAGAAGCGAAATTTATTGATTAAAGTATAAACAAATAAACAACGACAAGCAAATTCTTTTCAGTTTAAAACTTTCTCTTCATTTTCGCGTAAAATCATAATCGGCTTAATTTTTCACACCAAGTGTGAGAAGTTGGCGAAAAAATAAAAAATTATCAGCGCCGGAAAGAAGCAATTTGCCAGACTGGACGCAGAACAAGGGTTGCATTGCGCCAAGTACAAGAAGAAAAAAAAAAACAAATTACGGGGAAATCTCCCAACAAAAATTGGCTGTCTGTGCGTTCCAAAAATGTTCACTTTGATTTTCTAATGAAAAAACTTCGAGGCTTGATGTGAGTGCAAAAAATGGCCGGCGAAAAGTCATGAATTCAATGTCATTATCAAGCGCTTGTACATAAGTGCAGCTGTTGCCAATCCTGAAACCATGAACGAGGAAATTTCCATTTGAATGGTGGAACTTCAAAAGGCTTTCGGAACACCGAAAAAAAAAAGATTGAGTGGAGTTATCGCAAAATTTAATTAAACGAGTTTCGAAATTTAGACACCCAATGTTTGTCAAAGAGGTTGAAAAAGAGGTTGAGCGGTGCTAATTCCGCAGCTGCTAACTCAGACACAACGCTGATGGCATGATCGCAGGGATGCATTCTTTGCATCCTTTTATTTTTCCCCTAAAATAATTTATAAACTTTAATTTTATTTAAGGCTCAATGGGCCTTCGTTAATCGGGTACAAAGAATAAAATGTGAAACTATTACGAAAGGACTCCAATAAACCTTTAATCGCTTAAGAAGCCGCTAAGATGAATATAATATTTTAAGACCCGAGCTTCAAATGATATATTATTTTATAAACCTGTTTCAAGCGCTTTTGAAATAATTATGAAAAACATTTGCTCCCGAAAAAAGCCACTCCAGCGAAGACTTTCGCAATAGAAGCGTAAATTTATGTTTCCATGGAAAAATGTGAGTTATTTCTGCACAAAGAGGGTTGTCTATGCTCCTTTTGGCCGTTCTTCTTATGAACTGGCATTAGGTATTCACACTGAGTACTCTGGTAAGACAAGCAGCTACATGGATATGTATGTACAAAATGCGAAATCCATAAACATATCAAATAACAATTCTGTAAATGTAATCCTTGAAAACAAGCAGTCTCGGTATGATTTACGTTGACATGTTAAAAAAAAAAGAATTATAATCCCAGCGAAGTGGCTTTAAAAGTACATACATACATATATCAACAAAACTCTATAGAGAAAAAAGAATGGTGAGTTAAAAGAAAAAGTTCAAAATGCAACCGTGCGTACTTCAGAGTTGTACTTTTGAGCGTACTCTATGTGAATGCATTATCCCGCTTAAAACTGAAAAGGAACACGAAATCAAATCGTTTGCACGAAGTACACGTAGCATTCGCTCCTAGAGGACCCTCCTCCATATTTATGCGCTCCGCTGCTGCATTAAGTAATGTTCCGCATAAAGAAATAATATTTCATTTATGACTTTTTTCCCCCCCAACACTATATCGAGCTCTTTCACCTTTTTTCCTTCTTTTTTTTTATTTTTCTTTCTTTTAGCAATGTCGCTGGAGTAATGCACAGCTGCGCCAACATAAGCTCCTCGTTGGAAGTTGGGGCAGGAAAAAGCAACGAAGTTTTCTCTGTCCTTTTTCTTCTTTCTTGAAACAATGTTGCATGTCGAATACTCGAAGCGCATTTCGGTCGCAACATCTTCAAAGTGAGATTATGTTTGATGCTTATTTTTTAATAAAGCTTCTCTTTTATAGACAAAAATTCATGGAAAATAAATGTATAAGCACACAAATGGAGCAACGGAAATACAGGAGAAAACATGCTGCGAAGTGCGAATATGCAAAGTAGTGAGAGCAAGTGGATGGGGACGGACACAACTAAGGGAGGAAAAGCAACAGTAAGTGAAAGGTAAGAAATCGCTTTTGCCATGAGTTCATCTTTCAAAAATTATGCAAATTTTGCGTTCAAAAGGTAAAAGAATCTACAAACACAAAAAAAAAAAAAAAACAAAATGTTAAACAGCATTGAGAAGAATCGGAAAAAAGGTACGTTGGCAAAAGTTGTAGGGTTGTAGCTTCAAGATTGTCAAGTGGAGTATAAATGCACATCCGTTTATGGAGAGAATAGAGTGAAAAGATAAAAAGTTTTTCCCTGAAAGATGTGGAAAGCGAATGTCGTCTTTCTTTTGAAGGAAATATTTAAAAAAAATTAATTATTTCCATTTTTCTTCTCTCAAGGAATAACTTCATTCATAACTCCGCTTAAATTTGTTTAAAAAATTCTCTGATATCTGTCTACAGTAAGGATTGCTGCCCATTATCTCAGTTTCAATCCGAATTCGCTTCAACAAATTTTAAGCATAATTCAATCAAGCCACTTTTATGCAATGAAAACCAATAGGAAATCCTACAAAAAAAAAAACTTTAGCTTCTTGCCAAAATTGAATGAAAATGTTTTACTTTTCAAAGGGTCCGAAGAATTTTCTAAGGAAACTGCATAGAAACTGCAAAAATTCATGACCTAAGACAGAAGAAAGGCAATATTTTCTTTTCAGTGAATGCACCACACAAAGTTCTTATTAAAATCACCAGTTGAAATTCCAAAAAAGACAACTTCTAACAACTTATTATCTTCAGGATTCAACCACACATCCTTAAGACCCATCGCAGCTGCTGTGATTTATATGCACTTTTTGTTGGCGTGCTTCTGTATCCGCTTTGCTCCATTCCATAAACAAAGAATTTATTATTTGGTAAACCCTTAAATCACATTTTCAACACCAAAGGAATTCGAAACACACACACGCACGCACACATACGCATACGCACATGAGACTTCCAAGACACTTCGCCCTCGAAAGCATGCAACATTTTTTTTTTTTGTCTAGTCAGTCTCTTACATTTTCAAGGTTTTTGTTCGCATCGTGGCATTGTCATCGTTGAACATGCCCAACGGCTTTCTTGGAGTGGAGATACGCGTATCCTCTTCTTATTCGAAAGTACGATTTCCATTTCTTCAAGTGCATTGAGCGAGCAATTTTATTGTTGTTGCCACAGACACTTTTTCCTCACATTTGATTCGCTTTCGGGTATTTTTGTTAATGTCGGAATTTTTTTTTTTTTTTTTTTGCCTTTTTGGGTGTTGTTCTGAAGCCCCCTTATATCTTGGTGCAACTAAAGAATTTTTGGTCTCGTCGATATTGAATTAAGTTGTGTGGGTGTTTCTATTTGGAAAGTGCTTTTCAGCGTTTGGAAAATTCACTTCAGTTCGTGTTTAATTGAAAAGAAAAACGATTTTTCTTGCTCTGCATTTCTTTTTCTTTTCAGTTTACGGGCAAGAAAAAAAATTATTACAGCTTTGCCCGAGGCCATCTTTGAATTCGTATTCATTTAATGAAGGACTGTGCGACATAATTTCCTTTTAAATGATTTCTTAAGAAATGCTTTAGGGGTCTTTTTATAGAGAGACATTTTTGGGCTCGTTTGCTTTATAGACTTAAACGCCTTATTATATTTTAAATGACCTATAATAGGTCTGGAATATGTTCTTCCAATATCCTCCCTCCTTTTATTCAAAGGATAACAAAATACAGCGAGATTTTTCGCAAAAGAATCTTTGACCGCTTTTTTAAGGACTATTGAAAAATTAAAACCACGCAAATGGCTTATTTCTGAGCAACTCTGAATGAAAAAAGTGTTGCCATATTTTCAAAATGTTAAAAAGAAGTGTTAAATTTAGTTAAAATTTAAGTCGCCGTTTAAAAAATTTTTTTTTTGTGTTTTTTAAAGCCCGCAACTTCTTTTGGTTGAACTCATTTCATTTGATTTTAATTTTTCTTTTTCAATTTCGAAATGAAGAAAACCCATTTGAAAAGGCTATGCTAGAAAGCATAATGCAGATTGCTACTTCAACAGCTTTTTAAGCAAAGAAGAACGAAACAAAAAAAGAGAGAAAAATAAAAACCGTCTCCCCCAAAAGTAATGTGCACTCATAAACGCCCCTATAACCATGAAGCAATGATCTTAAATGTGCTTCGTTTCGGCGGCCCCCAACCACGACTGCAATGCTCATGACAGCTCTATATCATATCCATTGCGTCTAATATCTGCAGTGGGTGGTGGTTGAGCAAAGAGTTTCAAATGTCACGCTGCAGCAGACGTTGGTGTTGTCTTTTTTTTCCTTTTTTCTTTTATTTTTTCATTACTTTTTGCCTCTGGCATTGGAGCAGCATTGGAGCTGCAACATTTGATTGCGTGTGCAGTCAGTTTTCCAAGAGGGTGGCTCTTAAAGCAACTTCAACGAAAGCTCCGAAGCCACTTGAATGGATTTTTGTTGGAATAAAATTTTGATTTAAATAATTTTTCCTGTTTTTTTGTATTTTTTTTGGCTGCATTCCTGTGACAGGCTTTGGCTTAAGTTTGTGGATTTGCGCTCGCATTTTTATTGAAGAAGATGCGAGGAAGCATCTCGTCCATGGATATCTAAATAAACAGAATTTCATTACAGTCTGCGGATTGCTGCTCCTTGTTTTACATGGCATTTAAATGATTTATGATTTCGCCTGAGTGAAAAAAAGCTTCCGTTCCGTCGCTTTGCGGCGAATGCAAATGTAAATACATCGGTTGATTTTGCTTTTCTTTTGAAAGCTTAATTGAAGTTAATGGCTTAGACGAGATTTTGGTTGAAGGAAAGCTGAAAAACTGGGAAGGAAATAGTTAAACGAATGCAAGGGATTTAAGTTCTTCAGGAAAATTTTATTTTAGATGCGGGAATGGGCAGCTTCAGCATGAGATTGGTGAAGTTCTGATAAGAATATTTTATGGATGGTAAAAAAAAAATAAAGATAAAAACGTTTTAAAGATAGTTTGCTTTTCACTGCCATTAGGAAAGAAAAAATATTGGAAAAAAATAAAGAAAATTTTTTCATTAATTTTGAAATGTTTTGAATATTTATTTACGTCGTCTATTAACGGAAGCATAAACCTCTTTTCAACTAAATTCTTTTTTTATTTTTATTCCTGCAGTAAAATAATAAATCCTATTAGCACCATAGCCACCGCATCCAAATCCTGACGCGCCAACGTGCAGTTGAAATCCACTCAACGTAAGCCGATTCGCCGCCCAAACAGCAGCCTTTCTCAGTCTCTTTTATAGAATTATGAGCTTTAAATACCGTCAAGGGGAGATCTCTATTAAATGGATGCGAAAATGAGTAAGAATATTATAAAAAAAAGAAATGAAAATAAAAATAGAAATCCTTCGCCATCATTTAGAGTTATTCAAGTTATTTTTCATAACGGGAAGCTGCCGAACTCACATCCTCCGTCAGTGCTTATGGAAACCTAATTTAGCAGTGAAGCAAGAATAACTCAATTAGTGTGAAAAAGGATTTCTGGATCAGGTAAACAAGGAAAAGTGTTAGAGAAACTTCCCTTTCTCGGCGCCTGCACACGAACCCGTTCCACAAAATTTTCGCGTCGGGGAATTTAAAGCTCGCTTCGGTTAGGGCTGCTCTGGCAACCGCTTCAAACTCGACTTTGACGGACTGAAAAGCTTGAAGTGGATTGAAGCATTTTCATGCAGTGTCCGTTGCCATAATGAAGAATGATATCCTCTCATGATTGTTGAGGGTCTTACGGTATTCTATTTCGTGTTTTAATTGTGTATGTTTTTTTTCTTTCTTTTCATTCTTCAGTAGCTTTAATTAAAATGACAGTTATATAAGAATAGATTGCAATGGCATCTTGGGGAAGCTTCAAATGATGACGCCTTAATTTTGGGTATTTTTTGAAACTGGGAGAGGTCTAAGAATTCTAAGAGATAGGTATTGGAAATGACTGAATATCCAACTGAAATCTTTATAATATTTTGAAAAAATAAAAAAATTCTCCAATCAATCGTTCATAATAATTTACTTTAAAGAAGCCTAGGTAAAGGATTGAAGAAAAGAAGGGAAACAGAAACTTCCCGTTTGAGTGATTTGCCTTTCTGCCATTTTTCGCACATTGGTACTGAGAGTATATGCACTTACGTTTTTCTAATTATCTCACTCTCTCGATTTTAATGAATTTTTAAAAATTAAAAGTAACCTCTGAGTAGAGCTGGAGGCACAATCGATAGCACTGTCGATGGTTTCAAACATTTCGAAAACATCGATGGTTTTTGAAGACCATCGATAGGTTTGATTCATTGGCATTAACTTCAGCTTTGAAAAGGTGGTGCTGGCGGTGACAGAGAGGGCTTTCCGGAAAGATTCTTAAAAATGCCCTTATTAAGATTGGGACGATAGTTCGCTCTAAAATTCAACTTTCGATTATTAAAATTATCGATTACTGAAACGATCGATTATCAAAACTATGGATTATTTAACCTATCGACTATTAAAACTTTAGATTAAACTATCGATCACTGAACATATCGATTATTTAGACTATCGATTGCATAAACTTATCGATTATTTAACCTATCGAGTATGTATAAGATTCGATTATTCGAAATTATAAATGATCTAACTATCGATTATTTGACCTATCGATTATTAAAACTTTCGATTATATAAACTACCAATTATTGAACCTACAGATTATTAAAACGATCGATTATTTAACCTATCGATTAATTAAAAAATCGAATCAAACTATCGATTATTGAACCCATCGATTATCGAACTATCGATAGCTCTCCATCGCTATCAACCCAATCAAATTCTACGAGTTTTATGTGTCCCATTTTATAAACCAAATGCGAATTATAGACGTAATTCTTAACTGCGTATGATTTGCAGTAATGCCAGATCGAGGGGGTTTTCCCGTTTGGAGGAATTTTAAAATCGTTCGTTCCAACGAATTTATGACGATTTTTACTCTTTTACCTTTCTTGTTACTCCTCCATTGCCAACAATTTCAGCAATCGGGTAGCAAAATCGGCCAAAAATCAGCGTGTCTGAAAGCGCACTTACTGTAGGAACTGAAATATCCTCATTTCTAAAATTGGCTTTGCAAAAGTGAAAAATATTTCTCAGGATCTCCTGTGTTTGGACCTCCCATAAAAATATAAGTATTTGTTATATCAATTTGTTCGAGAAAGAAAATCCTTGAAAACATCCTGCTATTTCGCCTCTCACCCCTTCCGGCGCAGGTGATAATTTTAACTACAAAAACCTTGTCAACAATACCGCAGGGACGCACGAAAGCAATGTCGCAATATTGCTTCACATAAAGGGGGAGAGGTGGCTATCTATGGCAGGAGACACAGACTCACAGCGCTCTGCACACGGAAATATAACACATATGGCGTTAAATTTTCAATGGCTTTCGGCAGAGTCATTCGGGAGAAACTTTTGTAGTTTAAAACTGTAGCCAATTCACAATTTACGCGGAACACACATTTTTCACGCCGAATAATAACATCGCTGCTTTTGTTTTAGAGGATGAGTCCATGGTAGATGGGTTGCCAGCATTGCGACAAAATTTTTCCTGAATGGATATCACACAGCCCAGACACTTTCACTAAAATATTTGGAAACATTTGTTTTTTCTTTTGGTTTCTCTAACACTCAAGCTTTTCGCTCAAAAAAAAAGAAAATAAATAAAAGTAAAAAAATAAATAGAGAGACATCCTTAGCGGGAAAAAGTGAAATCCAGGCTGTTTTGTTGGCTCCTTGCAACAGTCTGCTGCACTTGAAAACTTGTTTGTTTCTTGTTACTTTGCTGTTTGCTTTCAATTTTCTTGTTGCTTTCCTGCTTGCTTCTCATCTAAGTATTTTGTCGCCTTTGACCATGAATTTTAAGCTGCACCACCAGTCGCCTCTGCATTTTACTTATTCAACATTATAAATGGCCGTTATCTGCGGAGGGACTTCACGTTTCGATTATGAAGCCATCCAAGGCGCGCAGAGTTCACCAAAGGGGCACGACTGCATTTGGCCGTTGACTAGTGTTGACTAAGTTCCTTATAAGCTTGGATGCACACCTGCGTTAAATTATTGCCAGACAAACGAGGGAGAAATTTACCACAATGGATAATTTGTAGGAGTGCTTAAGAAGCTTAGACGGAAAGAAACGAAATAACGAAGAATAAAGACCTTTTAAGCATATTCATGAAAAACAAAGAAAACTCATGGACAATTTTTCGTAGGGGATTTTTTTTTTTAGAATTTTCGAAAGGTAATTATGTTCAATATACACTCTTGGTCACCCTAATTTGGGTTCTGAGAGAAATTGTATCATTATTTCAAATTTTATTTACATTTTCATATGTAGATCAGAACGATAAATTTTTTTATTTTTATTTTGAATGAAGCAAGAATTATTTTAACCCTTTCGTAGCCATTGCGAACCCAGATGGCATTGTTTTGCAATGAAGGATTTTTTAAAAACATTTGAGGGTTTAAATATTTAAGGGTATCTAATACGACAAGATGACGAGAAGATGAATGCGTTCCCCCAATTTTTCATATTTCTGTAAATCCCTTTACAACATAAACTCCACAGTTGTGCGACTAAATTAAGTCGGACAAAAAGCTTTTGAAAAACATCATCTCTCGCTCTCCTTCTCTTAAATATGTCCTTTTATGAATTTCGATGCCCAGACACTCCTCAAGTCAATTGAGATTTTCACAAAATCTGCATATTACAAGCAAAGTTAAGTTGAAAGGACACATGTCCACATCGGAGACGGTATTACCCAACACAAAAGGATAAAAAAAAAACAAAAATAAAGACTCAATGAGCTTAAATTGAAAAGGAATAAAAGCAAACGATTCCAGCCAAACAAGACCAAAAGGACAATAGAATGCATGAACTTTAAAAAGAAGAGGAAAAGCTTGCATACTCCTCGAACTAAGGAAGCAGACGGACATTATGTAGAGGAATTAAGCAAGCAGGACACTTAGAAAGCTGTCAAAAAGTCACACCCATTAGGCAGGAAAAGTGCTTCAGCATAAGCTGCTAAGTTTTGGAGTGCTATAATGGCCGGAAGTACAGTGCTCCAGAGAAATAGTCGTGCCGAGAAGAAAAAGAATATGTCAATGTCAACAACAGAATTGGCTAAGGCAGGACGAAAAGGACGAACAGGACTAAAGGGACGAAGGAAAAAGAAAGCACAAATGAAGTGATTAGTTAACTTAGACAAGTTGAAAGGGAAACTCAGACAAGGAATTACACGCCAAAAGGTTTAGTTAGACTAGCACAGCCATCGACATTGAAAGGTAACAAGAAAATTAAGTGACTTTGAACTTGAAGCTTGTTGTTGGATGAATGAGTAGAAAAACTCTTTTTCCTTTTTTTCTATTTACTAACTTCTTTGGGAGAGTAGCACACTTAAGCTTTAATAGACTATCATGTTAATGTCAAACATCAGCGTCCAGTTGTCTGGTAACCATGCATATATATATGTATGTACGAAAGTAGGTATAGAAATTAATGCGTTGTCTGGGAACTGTCAGATTATATCAATCAGTAAAGTCTTTATGATTTGATTACATTTACGTCTACGATTTTTAGAAAAGAGCGAGCAGCTGCTGCGGAAGCAAACACTTTTATTCATTGACTTCGTTTATCAGTTTCGGCTTCGATATTCTCTCAGATTTGTTAGGCATGCGGCATGCCTCTGGCACATGCTGCTCCCCATGAGCCGCCATGCTGTGGCCATTACTTTTATGCATCGATCTTAACGATTGGAAATATTCGAATGGCAATAGAATTCTTCCATTCAGCGAGTGCATACGAAAATGTAGGGCTTACTCAGGGTAAAAGATTCCATGTCTAAGGTGGTGTGCCCGAAGAGTCAGTCGGGTTTTAGGAATGCTAAATAACCAGACAACAAATACACACATGTGCGACTCATATCAAAATGGGAATTGCAGTGAGTGCGATTGAGAATGTGTATGGGAGGGGAGAGAGCGGGAGATGGAGAGAGCCTGAGTTCTTGAAACAGAAGATGCATACATATTTAAGCTGCCAGACAGCTTCAATCGTCGTCCAAACGTCGAAGTTTATATCATGGAATATTCATAAGTGTGCGCATATACGTATATATATACATATATGTTTTGAAGGCATATTTTTAGGAGTCAAGTGTGTTGATGAGAGAGAATTTGAGTGGAAATCGATATTGAAAATATGTACAAAGTTTGAAGAGCTTCATGAAACTGACACTGCCTAGGAAAATCGAGAAATTTAAGCTGAGTTAATATGCCCAAGTTTTTTTCTATCCTTTTTATAAAAATATTTACTTTTAATTTCATTAATTTGTTTTAGCAAATATTTCTTTTTTTTAGCTTATCTTTCATAGCACGCTTTTAGGCATTATTAACAAAATGAGGACATAGCCTCGTAACGTTAAGCTGCTTTTCTTCTTCTCATCTCACACATGCATTATTCATGCCGTTTTTAATCAAGGAAAAAAAAGAAGGTAAAATCCACACCTTTGGCTTAGCACATGCAGCGACGAGTGAGAGCAGTCCCAAAGCAAATAGCCATGAGCCAATGCAATGCAGTGCGATGCAATGAGTCCACCGAATGCAGAAAAGCACGAGAATTGTTTGCTCTAGAGAAATGCGCTCATGTTGGGGTTCCGCATTGCGCGGAATTTTGTTTTTTTTTGTGAATTCTGAAAATTGCATAAATTTTCTATTGTTCGAGCGGGCTTTTTCCGCAGATTTGCATCTTCTCGCGAATGCTTTGTAGAAATTTGTCGACTCAATTTTTTTTTTTTTTGCTCAAAAGGAAATGTGTTGCTCTGTGCAGCAGCAAAACTGTGACAGATTTTCGCTGAAGCTGAGTGCCTAAATGACGCTTTTCAATGAGGTAATTTTCATTGTAAAGTGCATCCCCCGGGAGATGTTGATGTTGGCGCAGTCAATGCTGTTGCCAGCTATGACACTGGGACGACGAAGCACCGCATGTTACGTACAACACACTCACACGCACACCGCATCTTGTTGCTGAGGGCTGTGTTCTTTCACCGTCTCCCTGCGACTGCCCCCGGAATTTGTTCAATTTTTTTCTTTTTTTTAGTTTGCCTTCGAGACATGCGATATCATGATGTGCTTGTAATTTATTTGTAACATGTGCGTAAGTACATACAAGCCGGATAGAGAAGAAGGTATAGAGCCGCATGCACAGAGAACGCCCCGCATTTACTTTTATCGCCCAAAATTACGGATATTTGTTTATGCTTTAAGCGAAAAATATCAATCGGGATTCCATTTTACATTCCCAATTTTCCTTCCCTTGCTCTACGTGTTGCTGCTGTACGCAGCATGGGAGTTGATGAGTTCAAAGGAGCTAAAGATTTTTTCCCTTTGATTTCGGTAATTTGAGGGGCGTTTTGTGGTAAGGGAAAAGTGATTGGAAAAGGAGAGATAAAAAGCAAATATTGGGATCGAATGATATTGAGTTGGAAACATTGTATCCAAGTCAACAAATTGAATAAAATCAAGGGTTTTTTTTTTAAATTTGTAAGCTTTGGAATCTTTTAATCTGATGAGTATCGTTAGGCCTGAGAGAATTTCGTCTAAGGGTCGGTCTTGAAAGAAATTACAAAAGACACTTCGAGTATCATGGAATATTGACGCATAAAAACTCGAAAAAAAAATAACGATAGAAACTCTAGGACATTGAATTTCTGAGACGAGGGTAAGAAAAGAATTTGGGTCATAGGGGCAGGTGTGTACGCAGAAAAATATCTGGGAAGGGCATTAACCCATTAAAAAATATATGTATATATTGACAATTTTCTAATGCTCCTTTGTGATTTTACCCACTTTAGAGGGGGCTTGAAAAGTCAAATCGCTCTCTAAGTAAGCCCCTACCCAGTGACAAATTCAACGAAATGTCTCGAGTATTACGGGCTTCTAAATGAATAGCGGGCCTGCTGGAAGCATTCAACCTCTGTTCTAGAGTGTCCCAAAAATATTTTTTTCTCGAATTTCAGATTCGCACTTAAGGTTTTTGAAAGCTTATGGGCTAAAGTATTTTTGAGAATTTTATTCAGATTTTTTGAAAATGGTTTAGATGTTGCGGTGCCCGGATTTCCTAAAAAAAAGTCCTGCTTTTCAAAGTTTTTCGTGAAGACAGATTCATAATCAATATTTTTCAAGGTTTTTAGGTACTAGGCGGTGGAAAAGTACCCAAGCTTTGTTTTCATGAACATAAACTACAAAATATTCTTATTGTATAGGCCATTTAGGAGTCATTAATTGAACTTTTTTGGAAAGCTTTGGGCGCCACAAAAAGGAGGCTTCAGAATTTCTAAATTTTGTGTGAAAATGGTTAAAAGTAATGATTTAATTTCAAAGACCACGAAGTACCTTGTAATTTGTTTTTACCAGGGCTCGGATTTTGTTGACTTTTATAAATTTGAAGCATGCTTTATGGAGTAAAAATTGTGTTTAACTCACGTTAAATTAACATTGAAATCGATTTTCAACTTCAATATAAATTTTTTTGAAATTAGAAAAGCGGTTTGAAATTTAACTTCGCTTAACTAACTTGCAAAATGTTGGCAAGAAAAAATTTTGCCCCATAAAGTATGCTTTAAATTTATAAAAGTAAAAAAAAATCCGAGCCCTGGTTATAAGGAATATTCTCGTAGTTCCCATTATGTTCTCAAAAACATTTAAACCAAAATATGTTGCATACTTCCAGGATTAAAAGTGTAATTTTCATTTCATATATACATGATGCCACAATTTGTAAAAGTGGGAATTATATTCATCAACATTTTGAAATTCCTTGTTGAAGGTAAAAAATGGTCTTCGAATTTATTTCGAGTGATTTACCGATTAAAATGATTTTAAAATTTTCCTTTATCCACCCTAAATAAAAAAAAAATTCCATGCCCCTATTATGCAATCAACCTTACAAATTTCTGATGTTTACGTTTTCTATCGGCTTCTGCAGCATATTGAAGTAGTACCCATTTTTATAGGGCTGACTTAGACTGATGATTAACCCTGACAGGTTAAAGGGCAGATTGAGTATACTTAAGAAGAAGCCACATCTCTTAAAAACTTCCATAAACCGGATACTCGTTTATAAACAGGAATACAATTGTCAAAAGAACATTTTTAAAAGCATGAAAATATGAAGAATATTTACCGAATTAAATAAACATTTATTTTTAATCTATACATCATTAATCTTTGTCTGCCAGAGAGCGAGATAGGGAGAGAGGAAAATTCGATATAGGCTGGGTGTCCTTTCCGTCTTGAAATGTATACTATCATATAAAATGTCCATCATCCTTCATTAAAATTGTCGACATGTTACGATGATACTGTTATTTCCGTCTCATGTTCAGTCGAAGAGCTCGAGAGCATTTATCAATCTCAACTTACGGACATTGGCAAAGACAAGTTGTGGCAAGAACGATAAGTTTGGGGGTAAAGTTCATTACACCCATACAGAATGTCTGCTCTCATTCAACACGAAATCATATGAGAACATGGAACATGCTCTTCCAGCTTGCTTCCGCCATTCCATTACATTCCATTCCTTTGGACTGATAAATCAATTTGCGATGTAATTTTATATGCAAATACCAAATGAGAAATATGTTATCGGGCATGGGTATTTGAAAAGGCGGCCATGCTTACGCATAAAATACCAACGATACGTTAAAAGAGCCTCTCATTGTTGAGGGTCGATATATTTTGAGGCCTCTTCCAATTTTCTTCACAGTGATGAAATTCGAATAGTTTGAGTCGAGTTACTTTCAACATCATTATCATCATCAAGCACAGTGACTACTTCGATCATTATCCTCTTGAATGGAAGCACTGCTCCGGAAGAAGATGGTTGGCATGTGTATGTATGTATTACATTTAGAAAGTTTGCACTTCAATTGTTGCCAGAGCAACGGAAATCTGAGGTGAATTGCGAATTTTCCAACTGCATGAATTTATTTATTTATATTTTTGCAGGGAAGCTCTTCGGGTTCATTGTTTACGAGTTCTGTTTGAAACGTTCAAACTCAATTTCAAAGGAGTTTTATTTTAATTTATGTTGATCTCTTGAAGCGAATATCATATAAAAGCAAATGAGACTGTATTGTTGTCTGGAAAGGAAGTTAATATTGAAACTTTGACAGCAGGATCTGCAGTGTAGTTTCATTTTCGTCTTTTACATAATTTCTTATTCAAAAATTGATTTTGGCTTGGGCCGTAACACATCGACGGACAGCAATGCTTCCAAATTTTTCTGGAAATATTAATAATTCAAAACTAATGAAAATATTTAAATTCAGCACCCAAAAGTATGCATATAAATAAATATTTATTGAGAGGTCTGTTCATTCTTGTAACTAGGTGTGTCCATTTATACATATGTATCTCGAGGAAGTCTTTTGCGATTCGTGCGGGAGTCTTTTTAAAGTCTAAATGAAGCTCCTTCGGCAAAGACTTAAAATTATATAAACTGGTAGTCTAAGTATTCAATTGCATACCTTTAAGAGCTGAGTTTTAAGTCTTTTTGTTGTCCTCATAATAGGACTTCAAAGATTTTCTTACAAAATTCTAAGTAATTTTATATATAAAAAAAAGCTCTAAATCCTCTATCCTTACAGGTAAAAGGTGTTCCAAATAAATTTATCCGTGATGAAGAAAATTGAGTGCGTAAATCATGAACATAAAAATCACGAATTCGAACGCCTAAAAGTGTGCTATAAATAAAACAACGTCTTTTGTCTTTGCACGCACGAAACGAACCCTCAAAAGCCTAAGTACTCGGGAAGAAGACGACAGTTAAATCAACGAGAAAAAAGCTTCAATTTTCAAATTGAAATTCCGAAGGAAGAATATAAAAAGCCATATGAGTATATTGAAGATTTCCAGTAAGTGAGCTCTTTGTAGGAACAAGGGGAAATGTTAGTACTACTCACAAACAGACCATCTATTCAGATAATTTCAGGCATTCCCAAAGAACGATCCTTTTTATTCTTGGCTATTTGAAAGTGATTTAAATTTTCTTGTTCGAAATTTCTCCCAAAACGGAGGCGCATTTCGCTCTTCAAGAGATTTATAGACTACAGCTGCGTGTCGGTCGTCTTGCTACTTAGCCAAGAGCAGTACAGATAACTTCAGAAGCATTTCCCTTCCCACTTTTCAATGTCAACAGAACGCGCGGAGCAGCTGAATTTGGTGAATTTTTTCGGCACTCAATTCGAATTTGTTTGCTCAACAAAATTACTCAATAACCCAAGGGTTTAAAAGTATATATTTTGTTTTCTTCAATGACATGGAATTGAGTAGATTGAGAAAAAACTCACCTGACTGAGCTCATCGCGCTGGCGTTTCGGCAAGAGTGCCTGCATATCATCCTCAAACTGTCCATCGATGCTGCTGTCTGCATCCAGTGAATGAAATTGCTCTGAGGCTACAAAATCGACAGTTGCACCACCGCTGCTGATGGCAACACCGCCGCCATTATTCAAACCCAAACCAGAGTTGCCATGTTTTTCACTTTGTAAATTTAAATCGAAACTTAAATTCGTTGTACCCCCACCACCCACCACCACTTCCGCCGCCATTCTTGTCACTTCCTTTAATGGAATCTATACCACAAAATGGCAGACGTCGGTGATTGTTGTTGTTGTTATTATTGTTGCCATTGCTATTGCTGTTGTTGTTCGATGTAGTTGAAGAAATTGTTGTAGAGGCTGTTGTTGTTTTTGTTGTATGTTGCGTTACGATATTTGATGTGGTTTTCGATTGATTCTGCGATGTCAACGTTAAGTTGGAATTTGACGTTTGATGGCTTGAGCTGTGCTCGGTGGACCTAAGAGGAGAATGAAGAAAAAAAGTGAAATTGTTTTTTTGAAAACTTTGTCTTGAAACAAAACTTTGGTTCGCTCTGAACCATTTAATTATTTACGAACTTATGCAATTGAAGGTTGCGCATACAACGTGTATGCCCTGAAGCCCGTTACTTACTATATATGAATTGTTGGAGAGAAAAACGATATATTTCAAAATGGTCAAAATAGTTCTTTCCCAAATAAATTTCCGTCTTTTAAAGATATTTTTGGATACATATTTTTATAATTTTTTTTCATAGTGATATATTTGATGATTAATAAATCAAATTAACTTTTTGGGTTCAAACAATGATTGTTAATGAGTATTTTGTATATGTGGATCATTATTAATGATAGGAATTACCAAATAATCGTAATGTAATTTGAATTATTTCAGGTAAATAAAAATTTTTAATTAATTAAGAAAAAATGAAGTAATCCAATAAAAAAGCCCGATTAAATTAAGATTGCTTTTAATGAATTTTGATTGAAATTTGACTGTCAATCAAATTTCTTTAAACAATTTTTACAGACTCTCTTGATTGAAATCAAAATTTCTTAAAATACATCAGAAATAATTCAATTTAATTCGGATTATTTGTTGAGTCCCTTTTAAATAACACGGATTATTTTCATTAATATGAAGTGGTCCCTATAATTTTATGATTATGTATTTATTTGGCAGCCCTAAGATTAATGTCAAAAATTTTACAAAGGAATTCATAATAATGGGGGTAATAAAAAATACCGCCAAAACACTATATTTGTTATATATTTTCGGGGTCACTGAATTCAAACTTGAGGTCCATATAGCTCCAATAGCTCAAGATATAGCTATAACCTAAACAAATCATCCTCCAGCAGAGTTCTTCGGTTTCTTTTTGATGGTTATAGCGAATCATAGACCCGATGGAGCTAGATAGATCTAAAATTTGGGTTCTAGGACGCCGAAAACATACAGTAAGTAGGTATAGTGAGACCCCTGGATCTGACCCTTTTTTTTGTGGCTCCTTGTTATTAAAGATTGAAGATTATAATCAAATGTTAATACTTTTCCACGTTTTTTCATCGCTTTCTATCCCTGTAGACCAATCTAGTATCATCCTAGACATAACACCGATTTACTTTTTTCTTCGAGAAAAATAGGGACACTTAAAAGTTTACATCTTGAGTTACAGAAACAACCTACAGTGACTGTGAATGGGGGGCCAAATGACATCCTTACGATAGCACTATTCAAAGAAACTCCTGCATGATTGGCTGATAATACCTCTAAGCAATTAGGTGACAGGACATCCATTGCAAAGCAATTACTTATATCAAAAATAAACCTAATGAAGAGCAATGTCTGCTCATTTATAATTCAACAAAACAGATTTTCATTAAAAAAGGCGACACGCTCGCACATGTTAGAGCCATCCAATTGTTGCTTTCTCTGTGTTCGTTTGAAATATTTTCTCGAAAAAAAAAAATACTTTCGACTTGAAGTGGTTGGGCCATAAAAAGTTCCGAAAAAGTTTTGTTGGTTCAGTTTTTTTTTGTTGCCTTAATTAATATTGTTATGTACCTCCATGTTTGGTAAATTTTTTATGTCAAGTAGAGTATCGTCGCAGCTCTCGTTAAGCTGCTTGGAATGGAAGTAGCTACTTGTGGCATTTGAAAAAGGGTGACTTTTCGTTTTGCTTTGCACCCTTCTTTATTGGATCGTAGCTTAAGTTCCATGACATCGTCGCTTGGGCCGTTTTTATTTGCAACTTCTAAGGCCTCCAGTTCAGCTTTAATTTTTATATCGTTTTTTTTTATTTTTTTTTCTGCTCGGCTGCATGATTAAATTTTGTAAGTAGGACACAACAAGCAACAACAAATCATCGGTTGACATTAATTAACATTAATGATGTCTGGACTTTTTTGTTGCTTCAAAGGGGAGCACAACCGTTTTAGGGACTTACAGTACAGTTAAGACTTCCAGACTTAGAAAGTTCATTTGTTAGAGAGTTGTTCGCGTATGTCAGTGTCCAAAAAGAGAGCTTTTACTGTAAAAATATATGGAGAAGCAATTTCATTTCATTGCTTTAAGTTAATTTGTTTATAGAAGTTTTCTTTGAGAGGATAATCTCAGACATTTTAATTCAAGTGGCACTGCAAAAGTTTTTGTTGACTTAAATAGGAAGTTATTTTGAGGTAAAGGGAGTCGAAAGCCAGTGTTGTCGGACAGTGTAAGCAACTGACGCCACTGAATTCTGAAACTGAAGATATTGCAGCACTGTCAAAAGTTCTAATTAAATAATGAATGCAGCAAGCCTTCAAATATAAAAGGCTTTCTAATCATATGTCACCACAACGATGAATCTCATAAAATCAATGATAAAATGAATTTTGATTGTTATCTTGAAGCGATACTTTCCTATAATATCCGTACCCCCTCTTTTCTGCGTCAATGATGGGGTAGATAAAAAAAACTCTCTTACTCTATTTTTTGTCAAAAAATTACAAAAAAATTCGAATTTTCTCACTTCGATGGCACAATCTTTCGATAGGCCTCCAACATCCCCGTATCATCATTCACAAGAATTTTTTTTTCTTTTTGGCTTAACCCACCGATGAGCTGATAATTTCGACATACCTAATTTTGACACAAATTCTTTTCACGCCTTCAAAAATATTCAGAATTTTCGTATTTATATGAAAAAAAAAAAAAAAAGAAAAATTTGTGGACGCCTCGACTCTTCATCGTCAACATATTTTAGACCAACTCGAGACATTTTACGAAATATTTAAAACAAAAGAAAAACACTTTCCGGAACACTTAGTCACACTTTGGTTGAAATTAATAATTCGACGCTGGATTTGTGTGTGTGTGTGTGTGTCTTTTTCGGTTACAAAATGTAGCGAAAATGCAATGAAAACGACAGACAGACGCATCAACAGATGTTGTGACGGAACAATATTTTTTCCTAAGAAAAATTCCCTCAATGACATTAAATTGACACAATTTCATGAGAACATTTGTCAAAAAGTTAATTTGCGACACAAATTTCTTTTTCATTTCTTTTTCATTTTTGCCTTTTCGCCTTTCCATGTCGTGAAGTTTCCTCAGCTCGAGTATTTTTCTTTCCCAAAAGCGAAATTTTTACGCCGTTTTGACTTCTTAGACACTTCATTCACACCATCAATTCATCTCGTTCCATATTTTTTGTGTCAAATTCAAGACATGATTAATGAAGGCACGAGAGATTTTCACTTCGAACTCACTCCTTCCGCCTGCGCCTGGTGATTTTTTTTCTTTCTTTCATAATTTTCGGTGTTTCGCAGTTCATTTTTCAAAGAAGGAGCACGCGGTTATGTCGTTTAACTTCCTTGCTTCATGGGTTATTATGTTTATTATGATAGATCTTGGTAGATTGTATTAATCGCAAATCCAAAGTAAAAAGCACGATGATGAACGTGAGATGTAGGCCTGACAGTTTGGCATTTAAAAATTGAAGAAAATCTTTCGCCCTCAAGCGGAAGTGTTGTGAGCTTTGGAGACTGGAAAGGCTTACATTTTTTCATCTCTATCTATGTATTTTGTATGGAATGTATGAATACAAACACCCAACAACCCATCTGAATTTCTACAAAGTGGGCGCCTGAAGATCAGGCGGAATCGGTTATGGTCCGTACAAGGGTTTCTGAACCGCGCTGTAATATTTTTCAATATATTTGGTCAAACTTCAAGCACTACCAGTTTGATTCATTAGGCGATCAACCTACCGAAAGAGGTCTAACTAGGGTCCGCGGGTGAGCTAAGTCCGTAACCGCTCAATTGCGGCTTAATTTCGGGATCATTTATGGTACAGTATGAACGATGCTTTTAGCTAGATAAGACTTATGAAGGACTGGGCAAATGGGCCTGCAAGAAAATGAAAAGGTTCCTCAATAAAAAGCCAATATATATATAAGTCGGACAGTTGATTTTGGTGTTCCTGTTCTTCAGTTGGACTTGCAATGAAGGCTCGTGAATATCAAGTACAGCGAGACATTTATCTATCGTTTCTAAACTATTTGAGGAGTAATAAAGATCATCTTAATAGAATTTTTCATGACTTGTGTTCAATTCATTGTAAGTTCTTTTCCGAAAAGCTTGAGAAAAGCAACTTTCTTCTGAGTAAAACTGCTCTTTCATATTCCTGAAATTTTTCCAAGGACCTAAAAAGTTTTGCATGAGAAAAACCCAAAAGGCTTTAAAGAAAAACCATTTCAAAAATGGTTAAAGCTAATTTTATTGTATATTTACACCCTTCATCCATTCAATTTTCCAAGACCTTTTATCAGCATCCCTTTTTAAATTACCTTAATCATATTTTCATAACAACGCTTTATTTTGGAAAATCGAATTATTATCCTTTTTCATCTTGCAAGGGGGCTGCACAGGTGCCTTTTTTTTAATATGAGCAATAAAGTAGCTTTATTCGGTAAAAAAAATACTTAAATGGAAGTCTCAAAATGCTTTATGAAAGGATACATTAACCCATAAAAGGCGGATATTTTTTATTTATTTTAATTTATCTTGTGGGTGTGTGAGACTCAAAGGAGCGTAATGAGTTTTTTGTTACGACAGTGAGTAAGAGTTCTAATAATTTCGCGACATTCTCAAGAGTTCATTTAAGAATTTGAAATTAGAGCATTCAATTTGAAGTTGTTTTGTTTAAATTAGAATAAAATTTGAAAGAATGGAGGTGAGGCTCTAAATTGGTGCAATAATAACTTCTTTTTTCATATACTTAAAAAAAAACTTCTAATGAAGGCAAAACTCTTTTAAACCAGGAAGTAAAATTGCTTGAAAGTTCTATCACAAAAGAAAAAGCCCTGAAGGAATGAAAACCAGCAAACTCCGCCGAATGAAGAGCTCTGAAAGGGAAGGAAAGAATTTCCTTTCGATGGCGTCTCGTTCCTTTCATGCATGCAGATTCATTTTTATGATGCACAAAAATCAATAGAACGAAGAACTCGCTTCGTGCAGCCTGCAAGAAAATTGAGATGAGTTGGCGTTGCATTTTTTGCGTTCGTCGTTTCTTTATTTTCTTAAAAACTTTTGGGAGAAAATTTTGGGAGGAAGAAAAATTTTCGTGGGCAGAAAATTTCTTTTCAATTTTTCATGGAGGAGTTAAGCAAACAGAAGACACTCTTCTGCCATTTAGCACAAACAAATTTGCATGCACTCAAGCATTTTATAGAATTTTCTTTCCGACAAATGTGAGCAGAAAAAGAAAAAAAAATTGAATAAAATGAATATGAAAATTATTTGAAGAAAAAGTTAAGAAAAGAAAAAAACAGAAATGTTTGGAATGCTGGTGAAGAAGTTCGGAAAAAGTTTTGATTGGGAATGTTAAGGAAAAGTTTCTTTTGAGGGTTGAATAATTTGGGAGGAAAAGTTAAAAGATTACGGAGAAAAGAAGAAAGCAATTATGGATGAGTTTTTGTACCATAGTTAGGGAAAATTGATGGCTTCAGTCGTATGTAGTTTTGGTAACATTAAAGAGAACAGTTCTTCATCTTCCCTTCACTTGTAAAAATTTTTTTCGAAAAGTTTTTGTTTTGGCTGCCAACATGCGGAAAATTCCAAAAATAGTTTGACCCATATCTTCTCGTGTCGTTGCAAAGAGTTCTAAAAATTTCTTTCTGTAATTTAAAAAAAAAAAAATACTTTTTTAGCACTTCAAATGCCCGATTTGCGACTAAACAAATGTTT